>JBBYHM010000004.1:6857328-6877858 GCA_038381775.1 Adansonia rubrostipa | reverse complement strand
GCTTGTTTGAGTCTAAACATGGAAAACCTTAATTTGAGTCATTAGGTGTCATTTAGGAGTTTCAAATTGTGTGGTTTGGTGTCACTTTGGTTGCTGGTCTTAGTAGTTAAGTGTGTGGCATTGGTGTGCCATTTACTTGCCAAGCATAAATAACAGTGAATAAAAGTGATAAAATCAAAGACATTCGCATGACTCCGAAGCATATCACCCATGTTGAAAACATATTTCTAGGTTTGACACTTTGGAGTCTTTCCTTATTCTTCATATGTATCATTTGTAGAGTCCGTTTGTTTTGTTAGATGTTTGAACATTAGGAAACATGTTTAAAAATGTGACAAAAGGCTTCGTGATCACAAGTCATGTCAGTGCTACTGTTGAAGTCCAGCACTATAGTCTTAAGGAAAAGATATATTTTGATTAGGTCAAACAACTTATTAATTTTTGTTAGTATTTTCCCATAATCCTTATTGATAAGGCTACATAATAGGCTATTAAATTGTTCGATTTCCTGATCGGATGAATACAATAAAATCTTGGAATATGAGTTGTTCACACAGCTTTGTTTCAGCACTTGCTTAGTATTTCAAACTGTTTTTTATAAGGATAATCATTCTTATGTATTTTCTCATATTTCTAGATGAAAGTAGATTCAATAAGGTTTCCAAAATTGTATGGCTCCTCTAGTGGGTATTCCAAATAAATCATGAAAAAATTCCCCAAGAATAGACTGGTCAAACATGTTGTGCAATGCAGTAGTATTCAATTAAAAAATTCATGCGACTGCCAAATTAATTTTCTAGTTTTTTTTAATATTTCTAGTTTAAAGTTTAGTAATTCAACATTCATTAGAGTTTGTTTTATTGATTTTATATGATTGGAATAATTCAAAATAAATTTAGAGAGTTGGAAAAGTTAAATTTATCTTTGTTTTGATTTTCTTTGAGTTTGGTGTTCACTATTTTGAGGTATGTGGATGCCTCAAAATTGATTTCAAGAGTTAATGTGTGAATAGGTCTAGGAGTGTACGATAAAGGTGCCTAGTGACTCACACTAATGCTTCCAAGTTGAATTAAATAAAGTTGATTTTTAATATTGTTTTAAAAATTATGATTTCTTTAATGTAGTCTAAGTATCCTATTTTTGTGATTTCTTTTAAATGGAGTGAAAATTAATTAAAAAATTGAAAATGGAGTCAACAAGTGAGTATTTTTAGAGTCAAGCATCTTTGTGAATTTTTTCCTTTAGATGATTTTTGTTCTGAGTCAGTTATAAATTCGAGCTAGCCCCAATAAAAATTTTGAGATACATCTTTTGTTGATATTTGTTTGATTTGGAATAAATGAAAGGGGATTATGATTGAACATACATGATTGAAACCGAAGAAAAACAAATTTGGATACATGTGATTAGTTGGTGCCATGTATTAGGCTTCATAAGAGGGATTGAGTGCTTATTTGTGGTGTAACCAACACCTTAGCCCAACTTTATAGATCTCTACTATACACAGATCATAAAATCATTCTTTTAGAGTTTCATAACTCTTTAGTGAGTGATTTTAATATGTGACTGATCACACCTATAAGCAAAATAGATCAATGGCAACTCTTTAATCCAAATACTCTCCTATTTTGATAAAAAAGGTTTAGATGACTGGTTAAGGCCCTACAATGATTTGAAGTGTTGTCTGATCGGATATATTAAGGTTCATATCTTAATATATTATGATAACAACCAAGTTTATGGCCTACCTTTAAGCTATGAAGATTAAGTTTTTTTTTTTTTGTTATTTCTAGTTGGTTTTTATTTAAAGTTTCATAATATTAACCAAATTTCCATAAAGAAGGAAAACTCGTTTTGATGTCTAAGCTTGGATTTTTCTATCATGTAGTTTTTTGTTCGAACAATTAATGGTTTACCTAATGTCGGTTATTTTCATACTATATATGTTACTTGTATTTCATATCATTTTCTATACTATATGGATGTTGTGTCATTGAGTTCAAGATCTTTGCCATTTTCTTGACTGTATAATAAGGATAGTTAGGCTATGCATGCTTGTTGGTTCATGCATGTTCAAGATGGTAAAAATGTTTTTTTTTTTCTTTTGTGTACAAAGGTCATGCATGATGATATTTTAAGAAAAATATTTTTAGGTGCTTTTTTTAGCCCTTTGGCTGAATCCTTCCCCTATTTAAGATGATTCATGTGGGAGTTTTATGCTTTCAACAAAAATCACTAAAAAACATGAAAATTTCTAAGTTTTCAAGCCTAATTAAGGTAGTTTCTCTTGTAAAAGTCTCAATTTTTGTTCTTTTCATTCAATGTTCTTCCTTTTAGTAAGCCAAATCATACTTGTGCTCATGAATTTTCTTCCTTGTTGAAAGGCCAAGTATGATGGCTATGAACAATTTTCTTTAATATGATTATTTTGCTTGATTTTTCTTAACAATAATTTGATTTTCTCCATGAAATATGTTTTTTATATGATGTGGATTTTGTCACATAAATACGTTCATATTGATACTATTTCCCTTGAAATTTTCATGTTAATATGTTAATAGAATATGTTTATATATTATTTTTCATGATCTTAATGAGGTTTTGGGCTCGATAGAAATTAGTTTATGTGTCTATGTTGAAAAAGAAAATTTTTCCTAGTTATGTTAAGCTTGGCCGAATATGATGTTGTGGTTGGAGTAAATTTTTATGCTTTACTTTATGTTAATTTGGGCTATTTTATCATTTTTAAAACTTGTAGAAACCAAAAGAATAATTTTCCTAAAATTTTTAAGGCCTTGAAAGGATATTTCCATGCTTGGCTAAACCATGAATAGATCATTCGATGAAGTTTTGATTTTGTAGGTTATTTTATAATTATGAAAAATGCAAGATTAAATTGCAAAATTTTTCATATATTTTAACATGTTTGAATGTGTTCGATGCATTTCTAACATTTTGAGCTTTTTTGTAATTTTAGAAAGTTTAGAAACTTATTGGCAAAAAATGAAAAACATTGTTCCAAGGCCAATGATGTTTGGTCGAATCCTTTTGGTGATATTTGGTGAGTTTTCCATGTTAATTTTGATGTGTTTGATATTTAATTTTGTATTTTATTTCTATAGGGCTACTTTGAATAGTTAAAAAAGTTTGCATCCATTTAGTAATCGTTGCATATTCGGGTTAAATGGGTCATTTCTCACATTAAATTACTTATTTAGGGTATTTTGTTCATTTTGTAGATATTTCTAGCATTTTAGCCATTTAGGGTTAGAATGTAATTTTGAGAAAGTTAGGAACCTATTAGCAATTTTTGCATTTTAGGTTGACTTTGATGTCTAAGTTCCCATTTATGGTATAATTGTCATTCCATATCATTCTAGAATTAGGGGTAGTTTCTCTTTTGACTCTAAAATTCTATACCTTTCTTTTTAGAAACTATGAATTTTGGTTTATGAATAAATAAGCATTGTCCATCCTATCATAAAACATGAATTTTGTTAATGATGATTTCCAATATCTAAGGTAATAAGAACATTTTGAAAAAAATTGATTTTGGGTAGTGATCACCATTAGATTGAACTCTCTTAGAGATGTCCTTCATTTCTATTTATGTGATTGCCTAAGACTCTCAATCATAGATTTGTCATAACCATTGAACTTTCACACCTAAATGTTCATTTTTAGATTCCTTAAGGTTGAACAAATAGGTTATGCTCTTAGAAGATTCAAGTACCAATAGTTCGACTTGTGTTTATAGACACTTCATTTTGTTCAGGCCAAAATTTAGTGACTTGAGGAAATAAAAAGGGGGTGATGATTGGCGCCCGATGAAAAAGTATTTTGGGGAAGGCTACTCGAGTCATCTTGGTAGGTATGTAAGCTAATTCGAGGAGCCTACAGTATGTGCAGGTCATGTTAAGTGCATTAGTATTGACATGAGGCTTTCATGTTAACAAAATTTTGAATTTTCATGTTTAGCATCGATACATCAAGGCAATTTTGCCTAGTTTGAACCGTTTTCAGCCTTTGCTCCAATGGACTTAAAACTCAAATTCAATGCGATTTTCGTGTCATACACCATCAAAAATCATACCAAACTCGGATATTCAGGTTGTTGATTAGATTACAACTTTTTTTTTTTGTATTTTGGCCAAAATCAAATCAAATAAGGACATTCACATTAATTGACATGAACCCATGGCAGCAACCACTTCAAGCTACGGGTAGCAAACAACCGCCCACTCCATCAGCTGAATTCATCAGCAAATTCTGACCACTTTCCCCTCAATCACTTCAGCAACTAACAACCATAACTATGGTTTGAAGAAAAGGCTAAAATGCCTCAATTGTTGGCTAAAAAATGTTGCCAATCAAAGGCACAGTCAAATCACATCTTGGGGGCTTCTTTTTCAACAACTTCTAACCTCCCAAAACACTCTTCCATCTGACCAAAACAAAAATCCCGTAGCTACCTAGCACCCATAAGGAAACAGCTCCAAACACTTAGCTTCCTATAGCTACATACCTCAAAATTGCCTCCCCTTATACTATAACCAACTAGCTTCATTCTTCTTTCATTTCTTACTAGTTTATAGCTTAGAAAGGAAAGAAATCGCACTTACATTGACAGATTCAGCAAGCAAAATAGATCTTGCTACTTTGTTCATATATTTTCTTAACGTTGCACTTTTATTTTCTGTTTTTGACTTCTTCTACTTTTTAGTGAACCCCTCATGTTTTCATGACCATTTTAGGACCTTTCATGCATTTTGTGACTTTGCTTATGGTAGACTTTAGGATTGTGATGCTATAAGTTTGCCATGTTGCTCTAAAGTGCCACGCTACACTTCCATCATTTGCATAACTAATTTTCATGCATTTCTTTGTCATGATTTCATGTTTTAATCATGCATAAACTTAAGCCTAACATGTTCTAAGTATATACATGCATTTCACATCATTTTGCCAAATCTCATTAGCATAATGTAGCATTGAAATTTCAACACACATATGTTTTGTTATTGGCTTGCATTTTGGCACCATATCATGCTTTCATGACACCACTTTTTGTTCACACTTGCTGATCATAGGCATCCTTAGAAATATGCATATTCTTCACAGTTTCTTTGTTTGAATGCATGCTTGATAGTTGGTTTAAAATCTAATTTTGCAAACACCCCCAATGAAGTTCATGGTGCCCCCAACAAATGGAGATAACCATGGGCTTAAGATTTCTATCATCAATTATCACATCTTGGGGGTAAGTTAAATTAAAAGTTTGGGTTCATGGTGTAACACACATGTACATTATGATTTCCATAACAAAAAAATTTTCTCTTTAAGTTTGCTTAAGCCTTAGTTTTAGCTTAAAAACATAGTAGTGGTGTGAGGGCTAATAGGCTGTCCCCTCCGAGAGGGTGTGGATAAGCTTACGATGTCCATAGCACTAATACAATATCGTTGATCAATTGAACAAACAACCGGCAAAGATATTAGTACTTTCACTGCTCTTGAACTCTGAGGCCTATAGAAACACCTTGCTGAAAACTTTAAATGAAGTGTTTGTGTCGTATGACATCCTAATTGGTTAGTTGGATCAGCTAATAGGCAACATCACCGTATATAACTACATATTATTTAACGATGATGAAATTCCTAGCGAAGGTAGAGAAAGTTATAAAGCACTTCATATTACCACCTATTGCGAAGGAACTATGCTACCAAAAGTCTTGATTGATAATGGGTCGGCATTGAATGTCATGCCTATGGTATGCTAAAATAAGCTCCCAATTAATGCTTTGCATATTAAGCATAGCGACACCGTGGTAAAAGCATTCGATGGGACATGTCTAAGAGTTATTGGGAACATCACCATCCCCCTTCAAATATGACCATGCATTTATGAGATTGATTTTCATGTAATGGACATTTTTCCATCATACAATTACCCATTAGGGAGGCCTTGGATTCATTCGGTAGAGGCAATGCCTTCATCGCTTCATCAAAAATTGAAATTTATAATTGAAAACAAAGTAATGAGTATCATAGGAGAAGAAGACATCATTGCTGCCACTTCCATAGATGCTCCCTACATCGAGCCCAATGAAGATCTCTCAGTCAGTCCTTTGAATTTGTAAACACAACCCATGTTGGGGAAGGATCACTGGTGATCGAGCCCCATTGGTCGAGGAGTACACACATGAGTTTGAAATTAATTGTAGGCAAAGGTGTTCGGGTTGGAAAAAGACTAGGTAAACATCTCCAGGGCATCACCAGAGCTCTCAAGGTCACTTACAAAGCTGACAAGTGGGGACTAGGATTTAAACCTAGTGAACAATAGTGAAAGAGGCAAGCCCAAAGGGCTCGTGAAACAAGAATGGCCAGGTTGCTAGGTCAAAGTTTAGGATTGGAACCAATGGCCTTCCTACCATTAAGGGATAGTTTTTGTTCAGCAGGGTACACAAATCTAGAGCTAAGAAAGAATACCGAAGATGCCTTGTCATCTTGAGCCACGCAATGAGAAGCATCAACATCAATGCCATTGAAGAATTAGAAACATCCACTAACCAGGAGAATAGCCTGTGTGACCCAAGATTTGTTCCTAGCGTTTGGACTGTGTCTAAGATACTTGCACTGTTAAAATGATGTAAAGTAATGCCATGAACTTAACCATGTGCCTCTACCCAAAAGCACTGTAGATCCTTTGTATGGGCTTCTTTTATCAAGTATTAAAAAAATAATCAAGCATTATGCATTTCATTCTGTGTCTTAATTTCATCTTCTTTTTGAACTCCTCATACATGTTTTTTTGCCCATATAGTTTTTTCTACATTTACAGGTCCTTAGACAAAATGACATGAATAATCTCGTTAAGATTCCAAGGGTTGATTTTAAGCAATCGATCTGTGTGGGTGAGGTTAATTTTGAGAGGGATCTGAAAGAAAGTACTGCACCGTCAGATTTTTTGAGATTGATTGAGCAAGAGGAAAGAGAAATCTTGCCCCATGAAGAATCGATCGAAATCATAAATCTGGGAACTGAAGAAGGTTGAAATGAGACTAAAATTAGGACTTCCATAAACCCTTCCACTCGTGTTGAGTTGATAATTCTCCTTCAAGAATTTTGGATGTTTTTGCATGGTCTTATCAAGATATGCCTGGATTAGACATAAACATATAGTGCATAGATTGCCCCTCAAGCCCGAATACAAGCCGATGCAACAAAAGTTACAAAGAATGAAGCTAGATATGTTGCTAAAGATCAAAGAAGAAGTGAAGAAATAGTTTGAGGCAAGATTCCTCGAAATGGCCAAATACCCTGAGTGGGTAGTCAACATAGTCTCTGTGCCTAAGAAAGATGGAAAAGTACGAATATGCGTAGACTATAATGATTTAAATCAAACCAGCCTAAAAGATAATTTCCCTGTATCCTATATTGACACATTAGTAGATAATACTATAATTCCCTATTTTCTTTCATTGATGGATTCTTAGGGTTAAAACAGATCAAAATGGTGTCAAAGACATGGAAAAGACCACTTTCATGACATGTAAGGGACATTATGCTATAAAGTTATGCCTTTTGGACTCAAGAATGCTAGGGCAACCTATCAGAGAACAATGGTAACACTATTCCACGACCTCATGCATAAAGAAATAGAGGTCTACATGCAGACATGATTGCCAAGTCACCAACAGAAGATGAACATATTGCTAATTTATGAAAACTCTTCAAATGACTTTGCAAATACCAGCTTAAATTTAATCCTACCTAGTGCACATTCATTGCCTCATCTAGTAAACTCCTGGGCTTCATCATGAGGAAAAAAGGAATAAAAGTTAACCCAGAAAAAGTAAAGGCCATTCAAAATCTAGAACCACCTCGCACCCAAAAAGAGACAAGAAGCTTTCTAGGAAGACTGAACTACATAGTAGGTTCATATCCCAGCTAACTGATAAATGTGACCTGATCTTTCATCTCCTTCAAAAGAAAAAACCTAGAGGAATAGAATGAGGAGTGACAACAAGCTTTTGACAAGGTTAAGCACTGTCTGTTAAGTCCATTGGTGTTGGTGTTGTCGGTCGACTTTTGATCTTGTACTTATCTATTTTTGATAAATCCATGGGATGTGTACTGAGGCAGCATGATGAGTCAAGCAAAAAAGAGTGAGCCATTTATACTTGAGTAAGAAATTCACAGAGTACGAAAATAATTACTTTGCTATTGAGAAACTATGTTGTACTCTAGTGTGGATCGCTCAGAGACTAAGACAATACAAGTTGTACCATACTACATGGCTAATTGCAAAGCTTGATCCCATCAAGTACCTATACGAAGTTCCTACCCTTTCAGGAAGATTAGCTTGATGGCAGGTTTTGCTCTCAAAATATAATAGTCTACATGAACCAGAAAGCCATCAAAGGTAGTGCAATAGCAGATTTCTTGGCTAGTCGAGGGACAGCCAATTATGAATCACTAAACTTTGAGTTCCTAGATGAAGATCTAATGTGCATATCCAAGGAAGAAGACCCTTCTAATTCTAGACTTTCATGGAAGATGTATTTTGATGGTGCTTTAAATGTGTTAGGGCATAGAATCAGTGTAGTGCTAATTTCACTCAAAGGAAACTACTACCCCTTCATTGCTAGATTAAGCTTTGATTGCACCAATAACATAGCGAAATACAAAGCATGTGTCATAGGGTTCCAAGCTACTATCGAAAAAGGTGTTAAAACTCTTTAAGCTTTCAGAGACTTGGCTCTAGTAATATATCAACTCCGTAAAGAGTAAGAGACTCAAGATATTAAGTTAACTAATTATGAGAAACTGATAACTGAGTTGAAGCAAGAGTTCAATGAAATTAGCTTCCAACATCTTTCTTGGGAAGATAATCAAATAGCTAATGCATTAGCGACCTTAGCCTTAATGTTTAAAATAAACTGAGAATTAGAGGTCACACCAATCCAAATATGTATTTATAAAGCCCTGACACATTGCCCAAATATAAACGAGGAAAAGGACCACTTGCTATGGTATCTGACATCTGATAGTATATTCATAGTCAATAATACCCTGAGTATGCTACTAAGATGGAAAAAAGGACCATCAGAAGGTTAGCTATGGGTTTTGTTCTGGATGGAGCAATCCTATACAAGAAGACCTAAGGTCAAGTGTTACTTTGATGTGTGGATGCCTCTGAAGCAATGAGGATTTTAGAAGAAGTCCATGAGGGGATCTGTGGCACACATGCCAATGGGCACCGAATGGCAAAACAAATCATGAGATCAGGATACTATTGGTTAAACCTTAAAAAGGACTGTATCAATTTTGCTCGCAAATGATATAAGTGCCAAATCTACGCAAATAATATCCACGTCCCACCAACGCTATTACACATTATGATAGCCCCTTGGTCTTTTCTATGTGGGGCATGGATGTGATTTGACCAATCACACTAAAAGCTTCAAATGGGCACCAGTTTATTTTGGTAGCAATTGATTATTTCACAAAGTGGATGGAGGCTGCCTTATACACTAATGTCATTAGATCGACTGTATGCAAATTCATAAATAAGACATCATCTGTAGATATGAGTTCCCTGAACAAATCATCATGGACAACGCAAGCAATTTGAACAACAAAATGATGCAAGCAATCTATGCCCAGTTTAGGATCCAGCATCATAATTTTATCCCTTATCGCCCAAAAATGAATGTGGCAGTCGAAGCAGCCAAAATAATCAAGAAGATAGTTGAGAAAATGGCTGAGACTAACAAAGATTGGCATGAAAAGCTGCCCTTTACACTACATGCTTACCGCACAGCAATCCTAACTTCTACAGGTGCTACCCCATTTTCCCTAGTTCACAGAATAAAGGTGATGTTGCCTATTGAAGTGGAAATTCCCTCCCTTAGAGTCTTGATGGAGGCATAACTTGAAGAAGTAAAATAGGTTAAGAATCGATATGAACAGCTCAAACTCATTGATGAGAAAAGAATGGAAGCCATTTACCATGGGCAAATGTACCAGAAGTGGATGATGAAAGCCTACAATAAGAAAGTCCATCTTCATCCGTTTTGCGAAGGGGATTTAGTGCTCAAAAAGTTCATTCCTACACAAAAAGATACGTAAGGAAAATAGGCTCCGAATTAGGAAGACTGGCATGTGGTAAAATGGGCTTTCTCTAGAGGAGCTCTAATTTTGATAGAGATAGATGACAAAGACTTACCTACTACAGTCAATTATAACTCTATAAAAAAGCAGTATGCCCAAGAAAAACCTCAGATGAAGACCCAAAATGGGCATCCGAGTAACCAAACATGTTTGAGTCAAAAACTTGAAAGGGCGACTGGGGCAAACCAAATCAATCAGGAAAAAAAAGATGAAGTCTGTCAAGACCCAGGGTAAATAGTACAGTGCAGTCTAATGAATTCATCCAAGATTGGTCCGTATCGAAAGATTGATTACTTAGGGAAGAAATCTTGAATTCAACTATGGAGAAGTCATGTCAAGATCATCTGGGTATGACCCCTTAAAAGTCCACTATCATCGTTGTCTCTAAATTTCTTAAATCTTTCTTCTATCCTGTATACATTTTTTTCCTCTTCCAATCTCTTTGTATCATACTGCTTCTTTAAATCTCATTAATTCATACCTTTGCTACATAATGCATTATGTTTGCATTTAATTAATAATGCTTGATAAATGATAAATCAATAACAAAATTTCTTGGTATTACTTTGAAATTGATAAGAATGGTGCAGGAAAATCTTCTCCCATCTGAATATAAAGAACTTATCTTGAAAGCACACATTGCAAAATGTTCCCATTCCTAAAGCAGATTCCAAATTGCTTCTTAATACACCTTCTTCATCAGAAAAGAAACCAAGAACTTATGAATCTCCCAGTCCTGTGAATTAAACTTGGCATTATGAAATCATCCAACCCTTGTGGAGTCAATATAATTGGCAACCCCTAGTGAGGCTTGGATAACTTGCAACCCTCGATGGAGTCACGCTCGTGAACTTTTCTTCCTAACCATAAGAGTTGTCCTCAATGAAGGCGTGTTCGTAAACTCTCCTTCCTAGCCATAAGGGTGCTAATCATCTTAGATTACTTAAAAATGGGGATAAAATTGACTAAGCCTCAGGACAAAGAGACAATTGGCATGATTTCCTGTGCAAAACACCAAATTCGAGGCATTATACCATAACTTAATTATTGGATTAGACATTTTAGTAAGATCATTGCATTGCATCATCATGCATCTACATCCCCATGAATCATATAGGAAATAACAAGGCCTCAGGTACGGGGTCCTAATTTTGAAAGTTCCAAATCGAGAAGAGCATCAGGTAAAGATCCTTGATCCCAAAAAATCACTAGTCAAAAAATTACTCGAGTAAGATGCTCTAGCTCAAACATCTTGGCCCACAAAGAGCTAGACACTCTCTTTCCCTATTTTTATCCCCTTATAGTCCTTAAAGAGTAAGACACCTTTTTTAAGCCTACACGAATTGATGGCACCCTTTTAGTCCTCAAAGAGCATGATGCTTGTTTTAAGCCCACACGAGCTGGTGGCACCTTTTTAGTCCTCAAAGGCAGGACACTTTTTTAAGCCCATATGAGCTAGTGGTACCCTTTTAGTCCTCAAAGAGCAGGATGCCTTTTAAAGCCTACATGAGTTGGTGGCACCTTTTTAGTCCTTAAAGAGTAGGATGCCCTTTTTTAAGCCCACACGAGCTAGTGGCACCCTTTTAGTCCTCAAAAAATAGGATGCCTTTTTTTAAGCCCACACGAGTTGGTGGCACCCTTTTAGTCCTCAAAAAGCAGGATGTTTTTTAAGCCCACATGAGCTGGTGACACCATTTTAGTCTTCAAAGAGTAGGACATCTTTTTTAAGCCTACATGAGCTAGTGGCACCCTTTTAGTCCTCGTGTGGGCACCGTTTTAGTCCTCAAAGAGCAGGATGCCTTTTTGAGCCCACACGTGTTGGTGGCAACCTTTAGTTTTTAAAGAGCAAGACACTTTTCTTTTAAACCCAACATCCTATGAAGGAAGGCAAACCCTACAAAATTTAGTCAAACCTCTATCGGATTGCTGCCAATACATTGCGTTTTATCGTAGCAATGTATTACTTAAAAATTTATCTCTTTGCAGGTGTTTTGGGGGGGCATCATTCCACCCCAGACAAAATGGTGTCTATTTGTCTTTACTAGTTCCTGATTCTCAGCAACGGTTAAAGAGAGGCAGTTGTAGACACCTCATTTTGTCCGGGCTAATTTAATGATCGGAGGAAATAAAAGGGGGCGATGATTGGTGCCCGATGAAAAAGTATTTTTAGGGAGGCTACCCAAGTTATCTTGGTAGGTATGTGAGCTAACTCAAGGAGCTTAAGGTATTTGCAAGTCATGTTAAGTGCATTAGTATTAACATGAGGCTTTTATGTTGTCAAAAATTTGAATTTTCATGTTTAGTATCGATACATCAAGGCAATTTTGCTTAGTTCAAACTATTTTTTAGCTTTTGCTCCAATTGACTTAAAACTCAAATTCAACACGATTTTCATGTCATAAACCATCAAAAATCATACCAAACTCGGATATTCAGGTTGCTAATCAGATTACAACATTTTTTTATATTTTGGCCACAATCAAATCAAACAAGGACACTCACATTAATTGACATGAACCTATGGCAGCAACCAACCGCCCACTCCATTAGCTGAATTCATCACCAAATTCTGACCATTTTCCCTCTAATCACTTCAGTAACCAACAACTACAACTACAGTTTGAAGAAAAGGCCAAAATGCCTTAATTTTTTGCTTGAAAATGTTGCCTATAAAAGGCACAACCATATCTCATCTTGGGGGCTTCTTTTTCAGTAGATTCCACCCTCCTAAAACACTCTTCCATCTGAACAAAACAAAAATCTCATAGCTCCCAGCACCTCTTAGGAAACAACCCCAAACACTTAGCTTCTATAACTACATACCTCAGATTTACCTCTCCTCATACTATAACTAGCTAGCTTCATTCTTCTTTCATTTCTTACTAGTTTATAGCTTAGAAAGGGAAGAAATCACACGTACATTGATAGATTCAGCAAGCAAAATAGATCTTGCTACTTTGTTGGTATATTTTCTTAACCTTGCACTTTTATTTTCTATTTTTAACATATTCTACATTTTAGTGAACCCTTTATGTTTTCATGACCATTTTAGGACCTTTCATGCATTTTGTGACTTTGCTTGTGGTAGACTTCAGGATTGTAATGCTATAACTTTGCCATGTTGCTCTAAAGTGCCATGCTACACTTTCAATTTGCATAACTAATTTTCATGCCTTCTTCGTCATGATTTCATGTTTTAATCATGCATAAACTTAAGCCTAACATGTTCTAAGTAATGCATTTCACATCATTTTCCCAAATCTCATGAGAATAATGTAGCATTGAAATTTCAGCACACACATGTTTTGCTATTAGCTTGCGTTTTGGCACAATACCATGCTCTCATGACACCACTTTTTGTTCACACTTGTTGATCATAGGCATCCTTAGAAATGTGCATATTCTTCATGATTTCTTTGTTTGAATGCATGCTTGATAGTTGGTTTAAAATACGATTTTACAAACCCTCCAAGGAAGTTTATGATACCTCTAACAAATGGAGATCACCATAGGCTTAAGATTTCTATCATCAATTATCACATCTTGGGGGTAAATTAAATTAAAAGTTTGGGTCCATGGTGAAAAACACATGGAAATTCTGATTTCCACAATAAAAAATTTTCTTTTTAAGTTTGCTTAAGCCTTGGTTTTAGCTTAAAAACATAGTAGTGGGGTAAGGACTAATGGCTATCCCCTTGTCCCATATTACTATACGAGGGTGTGGATGAGCTCAAGAAGTCCATATCACCATTTCTTTATTGATACTGACGTTCGGATGTCCATGATTTGGTGTTTCAACATTGAAAACTAAAAATTTACTCAGCTTTCTCTTGTTTTGCATTGGCAGTACAGCAACCTAATTTTGAAAAATCATTTTAAAAATGTAAACAAACCTTTTGGGATCTTATAATATTTTTCCATGAAAGTACACTGAACCAACTTTCAAATGGCACTTTATTCATCCTCAGATCATCCTCGATCGAGGATATATGATTTTTTGAAATTTGGCTACCTGAAATCTCAAGGGTCAGCAAACAATAATCCATTTGGGTCAATCTGGCCCCTCAAACGATTTTTCAAGATTTTTCAAGTATTTTTACTAAAACGTTTGCAAAAATCTCTTTCTAGAATGGTATGACTTACAATTTAGTAATTTCAAATGAGTCTGAAATGATTTTTCAAAATATGCCATGCCAACTTACCTACATGCTCTGCCTGTGTTGAAACAGAACTGACTTCAAGATTTAATTCCACCTAAACCGAGATTTTTTAGAATTTTTTGCGATATTTTTATTTCAATCCCTATCGAGTTACCTGCCCAACGGTACCTCACTCATTCCCAGAGGCCTTCGAACGAAACTGTAATAAATTTAGGAATGGGGATAGCGAAATGCTATCCCCTGTTTTAAGATAAAAAATTTGTCACAATTGTCCCGAATCACTTCCTTTGAGTCATTCAAACATCTCCAATTATAATCAAACTTTATATCTCATGCCATTATGCTGAGACTAAGGATAAAAAAACACTTAATTAAAATTTCTTCTTTTAATTTCAGAATTCTTTCTAAAAACATAAAAAGTTTTAATCATTGGGGATACTCCAACCTCACATATCCGAAGGGATACTCCAACCCCACTCTTCTTGTCCACCATCCAAATCATTTTAACTGCTTTCAAGTCTTTCACTCCCTCAAAATTTTAAATCACCCTACTTAAACATTAAAGTTTTCATCATTGGGGATGCTCTAACCCTACAAATCCAAGGGGATACTCCAACCCTGCTCTTTTCTCATTTGCCACCTAAATCATTTGAAGCAATCTAAAAGCCTTTTTTCTCATTTAAAATTTTAAATCACCATGGAGTCCAAATGCATCTCGAAGTTGCCATGTTGGTTATTTTATCAATAATCAGGGGTAACTGTGAGACACACTTTAATCATCCCATTTTTTTATGCTCATTCGTGCATGCATAATTTAAAATTAATTTTTAAAAATTTTTAAGGTAATGTTTTATGTCAGTATCCCTCCAGTGCCTGACATGAGATATCTTTTTTCCCAAATCAAACCTGAATTTAAAAAAACAACTCTACGTTTTGCCACTCTCTTAGGTTACATAACGATACCAAATTGTTTTCATTTGAAACCAGGTTTACATTTTATCAAAATTCATGCATTAATAAAAGGATTGTAGACAAATAGTAACTTAACAAAGTTGAGGAAATCAAAACCAAATATTTTATGAACATGAGGTACCAATTTTGGGTGATGTAACGGTGCTAATCCTTCCCCACGCATAACCAACTCCTGAACCCACCAATGAATTCTAAAGTATGCAGACCATAAAATTGAATCTTCGAGTTTTGTGACTCAGGATTTCGATTTTAATAGGTGTCCGGTCACACCTAGCACAAATTTATCGGTGGTGACTCTAATTTTTTAGTCATTTCGTAATGACCATAAAAACCAGTCGGACGAGCGATTCATCCGACATTCCCTTTTTTTATCTCGTGCACTTAATATTTTCTATCACATCGTAAAACCCCAATCACGAAGGGTTTTAAGTCAGGCGTGCCTCGTTGCCCATCGTCAGGGGTGTGCACACGTTGCGACAATGTTAAAATATTGATGGTATTCCAAGATCTACCCATTTTAATTTCTTTTTTAAAGGCTCAACCAAAACCAAAATTCATTGATGGCTATGGAGTTGATGATGTTGAGGGCATCCAATAAGCCAAAATGTTGAAAAAAAGAGAAAAAAAAGGGAAAATTAATTAAAAATTAAGTGCAACATCATGTTATTGAGGTACTCAAAATAATTTCAAAAAAAATCATCTTTTTTCCTAGCAAAAAGCTTGATAAGTCAAATGGCTTTGTTAGAAATGAAAAATAGCCATTTTTCTCTATCCTTTCATGAATATAGGAAAAATTCCATTTTGCAGTCCCTTTTAAACCTGATGAAATATTTTTCTTTAAACCCTAATCAAAGATCATCCTCTATAATAGAGGCAAGTGAAGCAAAGCTTCAAGATTATAAGGAGCAAACTCCATTCCAAAGTTATAAAAAGAGCAAGTCGAATGTCACAAGACAAATTTTAAAGATCAATCAAAGTTTAAATTTTAAAGGATAAATTTTGTTTTAAAGATAAAAGAAAAACAAGTCAATCTCATAAGCTGAATTTTAATGATCGATCAAAGTTCAAATTTCACACTTCCTTTAGAATGAAGAATGAATAAAAACATAATGAAGAAAGAAATAAAGAAAAAAAACAAAATAGAATGAAAAAAGCAAAAAAAAATGATAAAATAAAGAGAAAATTTAGAAATTATAACAGATGGAAATTTTTCCAAAGAGAAATGATCCTTGATTCACTTACTCTTAAGCACTTAATTTGTGCCTATTTATCTTTGTCTTTCTAAACCATGAACCATAGCTTACATTATGTACATTTAAAAGTCAATTTCAATTAAACGTAGCTATTTGAGCTCTTAGACAATTCCTAGGAAACTATTTAAAAATTCATCATTTTAGATGAGTTCTGAGTCCTTAAGAATATAATAGGCAATCAATTAGAAAAAGAAAAGAAAAGAAAAAAAAATGAAAAATGAATAAATTTCTAAGATGAAAACCCAAAAAGGGTTGTTTAAAGTAAATTTAAAGGCTTTGGAATTACTCCTAAACCAATAAAGGTAGCCACCGATGGAAAAAAAAAACTCTTATATGCCAATCCAAAAATAATCTTTCAATTTTGGAAATTTCATGACTTTAGTAAAAAGTTGATTTGAATGCCCGAATATTAGTTTGATTGGAGATAACTTTTCAAAACTTTCATTTCCAAGCTTACGAATTGGTACTTCCTAAAGGCCTTCCAAATTAACTCTTTGAGACTTGGTGTTTACTAGTACTAGTTTAACACCTGTCAAGCTATTGTATTTGAAGATTAAAAGGATGTTATAACTTAATTTTTTGCCTTTCAAGGAACTATCAGAAAAAGAACATCCACCTAAACTTGGTCTTGATAAACCTTGACTTTGTTATATCAATTTTTTCAAGAAAAATTCTAGCAATGCCACCTATTTGTGCCTCTAAAATTCATTTCTTCATTTCATTCAAAAATGCCCTAAATGGTGATCATCAATCACAAAAATGCCTTAACATCAAAGGACGAAGATGGCATGTCCATTATCCTTGATATTGGAAATTCATGGTCAAAATCATTCAAAACTCTCGATACTTTTTGATCAAATGGATCCTTTCCCAAGTTGGAATGAGAATATGTTCTGATTCTATAAAAGTCCTAGAATTTAGATGAATTTTGATACTTTTCATGATTTTAATAGGAGTATCTGATTATGCTTCAAGAAGTAAAATTTTGACTCCTATTTAATTGCATAAGTTGTATCATTAAATTAATAAACAATAATTTGATATCTAATAACTTTTTAGGAAAAATTAAACAATTGTTATATTGCTGAAGTCAAAATTAGAAGAAGGATTTCGAGGGGCAAACATCAAATCACACTTTAACTTTCAACAGCAAGCCATCAAGAAAAAAGAAATTGGCAATAATAAGGTTCAGATTGATAAGGCCTCACCTATATATATGGAGATAAATCTTTATGACAGTCGAGTAAAATGGCCTATTCATTCGATCTTATTAAAGGTAAATGAAGAAACTTTGTTTGATTAACCAAAATGATCGATAAAGTTTTATTTGTCAACTTCATTTGGTTACGAACTAGTGGAATAGGATAGCCTCTTTATTCAATCATGCGAAATATAGGTGAAGAAGACTCCAAGTCAACTTTGCCTGATTAAGCAAAAGGATCAATAAAGTTTTTCTAGGTTTTTTTCATTCGATAGAAAGCCAATAAAGTGGGCTGATAAATAAAAAAGCCTAAAATTAGCTAATGGCTCTATGCTTGCAAAATTGGCACAAAAATGAAAAAGTCCAAGAGTAGTTGATGGCTCTGTCCTTGTGAAATTGGAAACAAAAATGAAAAAGCCTAAGAGTAGCTGATGGCTTTATCCTAGCAAAATTGGCACCAAAAATGAAAAAGCCAAAGGGTGTTGATGGCTTTATCTCTATGAAATTGACACAAAAAATACAAGACCTAAGAGTAGCTCATGGCTCTGTCCTTATGAAATTGGCACCAAAAATAAAAATGCCCAATAGTAACTGATGGCTTTGTCCTTGTAAATTTGGCACTAAAAATGAAAATTTCAAAAATAGCTATTGGCTTTGTCCCTACAAAATTGGCACAGAAAATGAAAAAGCCCAAAGTAGCTAACAGCTCTATCCTTATCAAAATTGGCACCAAAAATGAAAAAGCCAAGAGTAATTAATGTTTCATCCGTACAAAATTGGCATTAAAGAATTTAAAAAGCCCAAGAGTAGCTAATGGTTCCGTCCTAGTTAAACTAGCAGCAAAATTAGAAAGCCCAAGAGTAGTTGATGGCCATGGCCTAGTCAAATTGGTATTAAAATGAGAAAACCTAATGTACTTGGTTAGGTGAAAAACCAATGCAGTTGGCTTGTATATATGTGTGTATATATATATATATGAACATTTTCTATAAAAAAAGTTCATCATAGCCCGAATAAAATTTTGTCTATTTAGTCTTTGCCCTGTTTTTGATCCTTAGTGACAGCTAATGAGGGGTAGTTATAGACACTTAATTTTGTCTAGGCCCTTTTATTTAGTAATTCTAAAATATTCGAGATCAATAATTGGGCAATCATTCCAGTGTGGGTTGACTTCACTAGGTGCATTGAGTGTTTTAAAGACCTATTTCAGCATATCTAAATGACCACTCATGCAGGTGATCGAAAAATCACCAATTTAAGGGTTGTAAAAAATAAATCTTGAATAAAAAGCTGAATATTAAGGTAAAGAATTAGTTTTTAAATTTATTCTTTTGAAATTTTGAAATTCATTTCTGCATACAAGGTCAAGGTCAAATTTCTCATATTTAAGGATTTTTCAAGATTTTTTTGTGAAAATTTGAAAGTTTATCATCGTATATTTTTATCGATGCCCATGCAGTATTTTTGCTAAAACTCACCCAAAAAAATAAAAAATAATCAAGAAAAAAATTATACTAATATTTTATAACACGAGGTATCAAGTTATCAATTTTGGTAATTAAATTTGAATTTTTCACAGTATCATAGGTGTTATACTCATGAAATTGCCGTGATAAAATTTGTTTCGGATTTAGGCTTTAATTTTTATTATTTCTATAAATTAAAATTTGAAATATGTTAAATTCAATTTATTTTATAAGTTTGAACGTATGTTTAGAACTTTTTCTTATTTATAAAATTTTTCTATAAAATCTTTTAGAGTTTAGAATTTTTAATATTTTTGCATATTTCAATAAAATAGCTTGAATTTAGCTTTTTTGAAATTTCAATTCATTATTGTTAGATATGATTTCCTTCCACAAGGATTTTTGCTCATAAAATTTTACGAGTTTGAAATTTTTAATTACCTTTTTCTTACATATAAAATTTCTCAAAAATTTCTTTTTTAATTTTATAAGAACTTTAGTAATTTTATTTTCTTATGGGCTAAAATATATCTTTCCCATTTCATTGGCCTTAAAACTTGGTAACTTTCCTAATAAGCCTAATAAGCCAACTAATTTACCAATAGGCCCAATAAGCCTTTTTTTTAACAAGCTAAACAATCCTATTTTGATTAAATTTTAATTAAATTTATTATGAAAAATTTTATTTCTTGAAATATAATTTTTAATTTATTATAATTTAGTCCCTATAATTTGCTTTTACCCAAATTATATTTTTTTCTCATTTTCACATTTGTAATGATGATCATTCAAAATGACAAATATACTAATTAAACTTTATCAAAAAAGTTAAAAAATTTAAAAATGGTGATAAAAAATCAAAAAAGAAATAAATGATGGAAATTAGTAAAAAAAGGCTAGAACCATTCAAGTGGGAGTTTTATGCTTTCACAAACAAAGATCACTAAAAAGCACCCAAAAAAATCTAAGTTTTCATGCTTAATTAAGATAGTTTCTCTTGTAAAATTCTTAATTTTTGTTCATTTCATTCAATTTTCTTCCTTTTAGTGAGCCAAAATCATGCTTGTGCACATAACCATGTTGAAAGGCTAAGTATGATGGCTATGAACCATTTTCTTTAATTTGATTGTTATGTTTGATTTTTATTAACAGTAACTTGATTTTCTCCATGCAATATGTTTTTGTTGATATGATGCTGATTTTATCATATATATATATGTTCATGTTGATACTATTTGCCTTAAGATTTTCATGTTAATATGTTAATAAAATATGTTTATATATTTATTTTTCATGATTTTATAT
>JBBYHM010000004.1:6841702-6857228 GCA_038381775.1 Adansonia rubrostipa | reverse complement strand
TAGGCTATTTTATAATTATGGAAAATGCAGGGATTAAATTGCAAAAAGTGTAAAAATTTTTACATGGCCATCGAGGCTAGGCTGAATTCATGTTGAGAACTCTAGAGGTGTTTTTCATATATTTTAACATGCTTGAATGTGTTTCATGCATTTCTCAACTTTTGAGCCTTTTTGTAATTTTCGAAAGTTTAGAGACTTATTAGCAAAAAGTGAAAAAATATTGTTCAAGGCCAAGGGTATTTGGTTGAATCCTTTTGGTGATATTTGATGAATTTTCCATGTTAAGTTTTATGTGTTTGATATTTGATTTTATATTTTACTTCCCATAAGGATAACTTTGAAAAGTTAAAAAAGTTTGGGGTCGATTTAGTAAGCCTTGCATATTAAGGTTAAATGGGTCATTTGTCACATCAAATTTCCTAGTTAGGGTGTTTTGGTCATTTTGGAGATATTTCTAGCAATTTTAGCCATTTTGATGCTAGAAGGCAATTTTGAGAAAACTTAAAGACCTATTAGCAATTTTTGCATTTTAGGTTAATTTTGATGCATAGTTACCCATTTAGGGTATAATTGCTATCCCATATCATTTTTAAGTTTTTTAGAGCTACTAGGATATTTATATGTTGAACGTACACCTTAAGGGTATTTTGGTAATTTATCCTAAAATAGAGTATTTTATGATCAATGTGATACTTCTACATCAAATGTGCATAATAGGGATAGGTTCATCTTTTTATGAAGTTAACATGTCTTTTAAGGTTATCAGAGTACTTATGTATCGACGATACACCTTAAGGGTATTTAGTAATTTACGTGAAAACCAAGTCCATGTGATCACCAAGATATTTCTATGTCAAAGATGCATAGCAAAAATATGTTCGTACTCTAGGGTCACCAAAACACCTTTATATCGAGAGTGTACTTTAGGGGGCTTAGGATAAGTTATATTACTTATTATAAAAATTGCACTTTTTTGTTTAAATTAAGGCAATGTCTTTAAATTAAAGTAATAGTGGAATTCTCCCAGAACATGGAGGGGTTTCATGAATTATTTTAATAATGAGATATCATTTTTAAGATGAAAATCAAGATTTTATGAATTTTGAAGAAATAAAACCTTTCATATTCTTTCAGTCTTCCAGTGGGGTGCAAAAGATATTTTAACTTTTAAAACCTTTCAGATTCCTCTAGCTTTCTAGTGAGGCACAAAAAAAAATGATAAAACATTTCGTATTCCTCTGATTCTCTAGTGGGGTATGAAAGATATTTTGATTTTCAAAAATATTGGAAACCCAATTTTCACATACAGAATAATAAATTTGTTTCATAAAATTTTTTTATATATGAGAATTATAATTAAATATTGGATATGGAAACTGAATAAAAATTAAAATTTAAATTAACATGCAATTAATAAAGTACTGATTGTCTGGCATCATGAGAGGGATCAATCTTTACTCGTGATTGTAATCGACTCTCAGACCTTTTCACGCAATCTTTGGTATTATCGTAAATCTCGGAGTTTATTTTTAAGCATTTTGTAACCCTTTAAACACGAACTCTAGCAAGTTACTATTCTCACCCAGCCAAAATAGATTAATAGTGACTCTGAGACAAATAGTCATTTGATAATAACTATTTAGGGTTAAGTCAAGTAAACAATTCATCTAGACAATCCAGCCCCCAAACACAAATAATAATAATAACAATAATAATAATAATATGGCCCTTATAATTAAAATAACCATTTATATAAAAATATAAGAACGAGGGGTACACCAGCCTTTTAAGTCAGGCTAGTTAGTATTCATATCTCGGACTACATTGCAACAACTTTAGCACTTTCCATGCATTTTAGGGCCATTAAAGTATTTTACATAATATAAGGTCATTTAAGAAATTTCCATCACTTTAGGACAATATGAGTATTTTCATATCAATATTTGGTCATTAAGGTTGTTCTAGTAAGCTTCTTGAGAAATTTGAGTCTCTAGGTTATATGGGAATTTCATGTTGATACATGTCCATTAAGGTTCCTTAATTGACATTATATTGATTCTGCATCTCTAGGGTTGTGCGAGATACATGTCCCTTAGGGTTTATTAGGTGATATTACATTAGTATCGAGTCTCTATGGTCATGTAGAAACTTTCATGTCGATAAATGTTCATTTGGCTTACTTAAGTGATGTTCCATTAATACTTTAAGTTCATGTGGGATCTTTCAAGTCAATACATGTCCTTTAGCATCATTTAGGTAATAGTAAATTAAACTGAGTGTTTAGGGTCATGTGCAAACTTTCATGTCGGTACATATCCATTAAGGTTATTTAGATAATAATACCTTACAATCAAGCTTTTAGGGTCATGTAGGTACTTTCACCTCAATGCATGTGCTTAGAGTCAATTAGGTTTATATTATGTTAAAATCAAGCATATTTTTTGATAAAATACATGTTTTCTAAACTTGAAGCAATGTCTCCGAATTAAAATAATCCATAGATTTCCCCTAGGATATGGGAGGTTTTTATCGATTATTTTAATAATGGGATATCCATTCTAGAAAACGTAAATTAAAATTTTCTAAATTTCATGAAATAAAACTTTTGTATTCTACTGGGCTTTCTAATAGGATATGGAAGGCATTTTGTTTCCAAAAGAAATAAAACTTAAGTTACTCTTAAACGAAATAGTAATGTTAATAATGAAAATCTTTGAAGTATAAAAACCATAATTAAATACCAAAAATTAAAACCAATTGAAATAGAGATTTAGGTTAATACATAATTAATAGGTACTGATTTATGGGTGTTACAAAGAGGACATGTCTCACTTTGCATGTGATTGACTCCTGAACCCTTTAAATATGATCTCAAAGTTTGTTTTTGAGTATTTTAAAGCCTTCAAAAGAAGAAATAGGTGACTAATTTCACCTAGACAAAATAGATTCCTTGCTTGCTATATTAGATTAAAAACTCAAAAATGCTAACTTGGCTAGGCTTATCTTGAACCTGCTTAGTTAGGCAAAAGCGAAAACACTAACTTCATTAAGTTTGTAATGAACTTGTTATGTTGGATCAGAAAAAGGGGTAACTTTGCTAGGCTTGTCTTAAGCCAGTTAAGCTATGCTAAAACTACCAATGTAACTAGGTTTATCTTAAATTTGCTACGTTAGGTAAGAAAAAATGACTAACTCCATTGGCTTGTCCTAAACTAGCCATGTTAGGTAAAAAGTATCAATCTTTACTAGGTTTATCTTGAACCTGCTAGGTTGAGTAAAAAGGTAACTTTAATAGGCTTGTTTTGAACAAGTTTTGTGAAAACTATCAACTTCACTAGGTTTGTATTGAACCAACTACATTAGATCAAAAAAGGCTAACGTAGCTATGCTTGTCTTATTTTAAACCAACTAAGTTTTGTTAAAAACTAAAATATCAACTTTACTAATCTTGTCTTAAACCGACTAGATTGGATTGTAAATGGCTAACATTGCTAGGCTTGTCTTGAACCAACTAATTTTTTTAAAACTAAAATACGAACTTCACTAGGCTTGTCTTAAACTAGTTATGTTGGATTGTAAATGTCTAACTTCACTAGGCTTGTCCTGAACCCACTAGAATAGGTAAAAGCTAAAATACCAATTTCACTAAGCTTGCTTTGAACTACCTAGGTTGGGTTGAAAAAGGCTAACTACATTAGGCTTGTCTTAAACTTGCTAAGTCAGAGTAAAAACAAAATACCAACTAGAATAGGTTTGTCTTAAACCAACTAAATTGGCTATAATCTTCATCTCATTCTATCAACCTCATTAGGTTTTTCTAAGCTAACTACACTAGGTTTGATCTCACCTATGGACCAATTTCATTGGACTTAATCCTACCAGCTATATTGGGCTCAATCTCATCTATGGGGTAATTTCACTGGATTTAATCTTGCTAGTTATATTAGGCTTAATCTCATTAGTGGACTAATTTCACTAGATTTATCTAGGCTTAATCTAACTTTTAAAAGAGTTTATGTAGCAACTCCCCATTCCTTGAAGGATTTTTCTTTGAGTTCAATATTCATATTTGGACATTTCTTAAATTCTAGTGGATATAGTTAAAGATAAGTTATTAGGCAATTTTTATGCATAAAAGATGTGAATGTATGATCCCTATCAATGCCACCATATGACCATGACAAGGTCTTGATTTGATGTCCTTGACATCATTTGTAAGTAATTTGATTTTAATGACATACTTTTTCTGTGCGCACTTTATTCTTATTTGGGTAACAAGTGTTTAGGCCTACCGTAACTTTAAAGAATATTGTTGCTATTCTCAATTCCTTGTACTTTTTTCTTAAAAGGGGGCATTTTAGGGTTGGATTTTTTATTAAGGTCCGCTCAAAACCAAGTTGCTAAATTCTTTATACATATACTAATTTCCCATAAAATGTTAGCCTCTTTAATTATAATATCAAAGAACCTCTTCATTGTTATTTATCAATTTATTAATCATCATTAAACAACTAACAAAAACAATAAAATTATAGTATGTGTTGTAAAATAGAAAAATGAAATTGATACGTGAATGTATTTTCGTCACCAAAAAGTTACAAGCTATGGTAACTTAAAAAAGAAAAAAAAAGTTCAATAAGTTGTTTTTTCGAGCTTTGGTGTCTCTGTTCCCCAAAAGTTGGATTCTTTAGACCTTCTAAGGTTTCCTCTAAAAGATCACTTTGCTCATGATCAATGGATCCTTTAAAAACTCTTTAGACTGTACCTTGTATCTTTTTTTCTGAATATAGCTTCCCAAGGCAAAACATATCTATTGCCCCTTAAGTTTTATTCTCATATTATCAATTTTCGTACCTAAGCTATTTACTTTCAAGATGCTATTTTAAGTTTTCATTTGAAACTTTTTTGCTTTTTTTTTTAAATTTTTAAAACATTTGCTTTTATGTTTTTTCATTTTTTTTGTTAAGGACACCTTTTTATATTTTCATCCTTTCTCAAGCATAATACTGTTTTATCCTATTAGCATTCACTGGGTTAGGCAAATCATCCCTATCTATCTTTATTAATATTAAAGTTTCTTCAAAAAAGCTATCTCTAACCTATATGGTCCTTCTAAATTCAGAGCCCACTTGCCCTGAGTACCTTTCTGAATAAGAAAAAATCTTTTTAAGCACTGATTCCCCTTCATGGAATTATAGAGGGCAAACCTTTTTATCTTGTGTCCTTATCATTCTTTTAAGGTACATCTGCCCATAAAAAATAGCCTTCAATCTTTTTCCTAGATAAAGTTTAATTGTTCATACCAAGCTCTAACCCATTCAACCTCTTCTAACTTAGCTTCCATTAAGATTCATAATGACGAGATCTCTAGCTCAATTAGTAGTGTTACTTTCATCCCATATACCAGCGAAAATGGTGTAGCACTTATGAAGGTATAGACTAGAATTTGATACAAGTAAAGAGCCAAAAGCAACTTCTCGTGCTAATCTTTATGTTTTTATTGTTTTCTTTCGCTACCCTATTCATTTTCAGATAGTATGGCACCGAGTTACGGTGTTTGATCTTGAATTATGAATATACTTCTCGCATCATTTTGTTTGTTAGATGTAATACATTATCTGTAACACTTCTTTCAGGAAGCCCATATCGGCATATGATTTCTCTTTTGAGGAATTTACATATTAACAACATAGTTATGTTAGCATAGAATGTAACGTTCACCCATTTTATGAAGTAATCTATAACCACTAAGATGAAATGGTGCCTATTTCAAGATTTTTGAGTAATCGATCCATCACATCCATGCCCAACTTTAAAAAAAAAAGCCATCGAGAAGTCATGACATGCAATACGATAGAGTCCCATGAATCTTGTTTGCATAGATACGGTATTTATGATACGTATAGGAATGGTTAATATAGTCACTTTCCACAGTCAATTAGTAATAACTCAGCCTCATAAACTGCCTAGCCATTTTGTGCTCATTAGCATGTGTTCCATAAATTCCTTCATAAACTTTTTCCAATATCTTTTTGGCTTTAAAGGCATTTACGCATTTTAAAAGCACCTGATCTCTATTCTTCTCGTACAAGATCCTGGCATCCAAGATGAAACACATAGCCATCATCCTAAGGGTTCTTCTTTATTCTCTGTAGCTAGCTTTGAATATTGTTGATAATGGGTGTCTCAAAAGATACCATAATACCATGGTTGGCGTAGATACTTTTGGGCCCTTTAATTAATTTTTGTGCAACTTTAAGGTTTAGTTGGTATTTTCTAGGTACATATTCTCTCATATGAGTTATTAATGATAAAAAGGTCTAATTTAGGTTTTGAGATAATTCAATAGGCTTAGTTTAGTAAGAAAAGGCATCTGAGCTTTATTGTCCAATTTAAGGGACAAGTGCTGGATTTGGAAAATCGAGACTCGGGTCCAAAAATTTGAATTTGACAAAAGTTGACTGGTATATCTCTCTTGATGAAATTAAAGTGGTTATTGAAGTTATTTGGATAAAGAAAACCTTGTTTTAGAAGTCAAAATTAAAAGTTAACAAAAGTGAAAGTTAAGGATAGACAAAGTCAATTGTAAAAAGTTAATTATATTGCCTAAAGTTTCACTTTTGAATTGAAAAAGTTTTAAAACTTGGATTTCAAAATTGGTTATATAGAAATGAAATTGAATATGGACTTGAGGTCAAGAAACTATAATCGAGGTTAGGTCATGAAAAAGCTTTAAATATTACAGTGTCAAGAATTTTTGAGGCTTAATTCGAGAGGTTCAAGATAGAAAATTTTGAATTATTTTAAGGGAAAGTCGTTAGGGGATATTTATGCTACTTAAAGGAACATTCAATTGAATTTTTATAACTATTTAGCATGATTAATTGAATGTCATAAAAGTTGTACAAGATTGGGCAATTTAATAAGCATGGTCAAATTTAAGCATATGCTTAACGTAGAAAATTAGCTCATTAATCAAGTAGGGTTAATTATCATTTCCACTAAGGTAGTTAAGGGAATTTAGGAGGTTAGTAGTTAATATAATATTATCTAATGGCGATTTAAGGTTAGTTCACCCACCTAAGGCCTATATATAGAGGTGGTGGCTACTCACATTTCACTTTCATTCACTCACTCAATCACTCAACATAAAAGATATCTAGAAAATTCTCTCATCATTCTTGAGGAAATAAGCTTAATGAGGTAATTTTTCTTTCTGATCTTTTTATTTTTCAGCTCAATTACATGAATTTAAGCTTGAATGTTCTGTTCTTGCTTGAGTATGTTTTGGCTAGCATGATTCTTTGTTCTCTTTGATTTAGCCATTGCTAGTTCTTGATGTGATGATTTGGTTAAATTTAAGTTGAATTTCATGAGATTTAAACATGATTAGATGATTATTTGATGAAATTAAACTTGAGTCATGTTATTCATGGAGAACTTGATGTTTGAATCTAGTGAAATGCTTAGATCTTGAGTATAAGTATCATGATTTAGCTAGGTTTTGATTATTTGAGTTAAGAATTATGCATTTCGAATTGAAATCATATGATTTAAAGATAAAATCCACTGTTCTTGAGTTGAATAAGGTTTGACCACCATAGAAAATATAATCCTAGGTTTGGTTACTTTGAATTTCATTAGATTTTGGTTCGGTTCTTGCTTCATGATCATGATGTGATGTAATTTTGATGGTTAAAGTTAGATCTAGCTTAGGCAAGCAAAAATTGAAGTTCAATTTAAGTAAATTTGATGTTCACCTATTCTTGAGTTGAATTTAAGATTGATTTTGTTTGCTTTGGTTGAGAATTGAAGAGCATTTAATGAAAATGATTGATTAGCTAAGCATGGTTTTGGTTGCTAGGTTTAACAAAGGCAAATTTTGTTGTTGTTTAATCTTTTTTTTGTTCGTTTATTATGTGTCTGTGTTAATTAGTTTACTAAGTGTTTGATAGATTGTTTGTGCTATACATTAAATAGTATTTTTCACCAAAAAAAATCCTTTAAACTTAAGCTTTAGCTCATTCAATCAATGATTGAAATGAGGCTTAGTTGTACTAAACATGTTCTTTTAAGAACTTTAGAGCTGATATGGAGTAAAAAAAAAATATTTTTTAAGTGTTCTTCATTAGTTTTTGAAACTAAAACTTGTGAAGCATCGACGAGAGCCATTGGGGTTAGTTTGTGTGTGTTTAATATTGATGTTTAGAGTCTATTTAGTTGCTGGTTTTAGCATTCAAGTGAGTGGCATTGGTGTGCCTCTCATTTATTTAGATTAGCTAAGTCTAGAGAAAAACGATAACAGTGAGTCATTCACATGACTCCAAACCATTACCCAAAATAGAATATCTTGTGTTCTAGGTGTAGTTTTACTGTGGTTTTTGTTGTTTTCATCCTTTTGACATGCAAGGAATGTCAAGTGCCTAGCAAATGGACATTAAGTTGTTTGGAGTTTAGTTTGAAAAGTTCATGGTAAGTGTTAGGGCACAAGTATTGTTATTGAGTCAATG
Organism: Adansonia rubrostipa; assembly: GCA_038381775.1. Classification (NCBI taxonomy): domain Eukaryota; kingdom Viridiplantae; phylum Streptophyta; class Magnoliopsida; order Malvales; family Malvaceae; genus Adansonia; species Adansonia rubrostipa. The sequence goes on along the minus strand of JBBYHM010000004.1, from coordinate 6,848,718 downwards.
CCGATTTCTAGCATAGTAGCTTTGAAAAAAGAAATATATTTGTCTATGTTGCTGCTGGTATTAATTCTTTTATTATGTTTAATGGAATCCTCATTAAAAGAGCTTCAAATTGAATTTTTGGAAACTTTGCATTCGTAGTTGAATGAGCTCAAAAATTTTCATAACATGAACTATTCAGATAGCTTTGTTTCAGTGCCTATACATTAAAGCAAGCTATTTGCGGTGAGGATAACCATTTTTATTGGTTTTTCTTATATTTTCAATTAAAATAGTTTCAATAAGCTTTCCAACCATAGATGGCTTGTTCGGTGTCAATTCTAAATGAACTAGGAATAAAATCCACAAGGTAAGTTGTTTCTACATGTTGTGCAATGTAGTAATGTCCAATTAAAATAATCATTTGATACCAAGATGATTTTCTAGGATTTTTTGCATATTTTCATGGTGAAGTATATTAAGTTAAATTTCATAAGAAATTTTAGTTTTGCAAATTTAGTGTCTGAAATAGTCTGGAATAAATTCGGGAAGGTTTAAACATCAAAGTTGTCGAGTGTTTTCAAGTTTTTCTAGGTTTTCGTGTTAGGTATTCAGATGGCTCAAAATTAACTCCAAAAATGTTGTTTTTCGGGAGCTATAGGCTTAGGAAGGTTAAATACTATGTTCCTAATGGCTTTTTATCTAGATATGTTTCATTTTATTCAATAAAAAATTTAATAACAAATAGATGATAAAAATTTAATAAAAAATTGATTTTAGGTTAAGTTTCATTTTATTCAATTTAGTCCCCATATCATATTTCATAATATCTTTTGAATGGTGTCTAATTTTAAAATAATTTTGATTGATACCTCATCTGAAAATATTTTGGAGTTAAAATGCTTTCATGGAATTTTCTTTGTTACAGAACTTTTTTGCTCTAAGTCATGTCGAATCAATATTCAGTTGCTTCCATAGGTACCAAATATGACTCTTGGGATACATATTTGTTTCATTGATATATGTTTTTTGTCATGATTAAAAGGGAGAATTATGGTTGAATATTTGAATATTTGAAACTGAAAAAAATGTAATTTGTATACATGTGACTAGTTGGTACCAATTTTTAGGCATCATAGGAGAGATCGATCCTTGTTTTTGGTGCAACCAACTCCCAAGTTCGATTATTATAAATTTCTAGTTGCACAAATCATGAAATCATTCCTTTAAAGTTTTGTAAATCTTAAGTGAATGATTTTAATAAGTGTTCAATCACACCTAACCCAAAAATATTGGTAGCAACTCTTTAACCCAACCATCTTATGTTTTCAATACAAGAAGCTCAGATGAGCTATTTGTTCCGACAAACGAGTTCCTATGATGACTAAATTGTTGTTTACTCTGATATATTGGAATTTGTATCCATATATATTAGACAGCTGGCCATCTATCACTTCTTCTAAGTTCGGCAAGTTGTTGGAGTTTGATAAACACTCATCAGTATATGCATAATCTTAGCTCATTTTTCCACGTTGAATATTGTTGCCAATGTGGCCAGAGCATCAACCATTTGATTCTCCTCTCTAGGTAATTGACGAAAAGTTATCTTCTCAAACCATTTTACCAACTCTAATATTAGCTAATGCACTCTAAATCATGGGTTTCCCAGTTGGTAGATTACCAATGTTGAATCATCAAAAAAACATGTAGAAAATAAAAACCTAAAACAAATCACTTAAAATTAATAATTATAACATGAAGTAACATTTAATTTGCTTTATTTTACTCTGTTTATGCTAGAGTCTACATAATTTTTTTTTTTACAGAAATAGTATATTTAATTCATTTATTGCTCTTTTGTATTGGCTCTTGCATTTCTCATCATCTTGCTTTTGTTTTACAATTTTTTTTTTTTTTTTGGTTTCTGATCACTATCAATACATCTCACCACAAGAATAATAGTTGAGACAAAATTTGAGCAAATTAAGACAAATCATTTAAAAAAAAACCTTCTCATCACCCTTTAGTAACCCTTACTATTAGAATCAAAGTAATCAATTCTTTAAAACTTCACTATGAAAGTTTAGCAAATTGAAAAAGCAGTTGGAAACGGAATTGTTTTACTTCTTTTGTTTGACTTCTAAAATAGTTGAACTTCATTTTCTACATAGAAGAAAAATATTTGTTGACGACGGTAGGCAATAAGTGGGCTTTGCAAACTTCAATATAACCTAGAGTATTTCTCTCATAGAAGGAAAAAAGATTTGTTAATTCAATTGCAGTAAAACCTGCAGTTTTTATTTTTGGTTGCAATTAATTATTTTTTGGGCATAGTAGTTCATCTGTTCAACTTCAAGCTCTTTCCTTAAGCTACAATCCTAATTATAGGAAACAATGCCCATAAGGGCATGTCGCTTTACTCCTAAACATCCTTTTGGAAGTTATAAAAGTTGTAAAGGAAGCAATTGCCATAGGCATTTACTTGGATAAAAAAACTATAGGAAGAAGAGTTCCTGAATTATTCGGCTATCGAGTTTTAACCATGAATAGTGCATCATAATTTTGGTGGGGGCAAAGAGAATGATTTATTAATCATTAAGCAAAGACAAAGAGCAATAAGGAGTAATATGTTTCTCTTAAAAATAAGGATACAATACTTAAGAATACTCTCTACATTTTGGAGAATTTAGTGCTCTGGTACATATACAATTTCCAATCATATGTTCTTGTCTTCAACTTGTGAATCAAGATCGATTCTACGTCGAAAGATCCTATAAATTATTTTAATTTTATATTTATTTATAGATTATTTATTTGATAATCTTCACTAATTACGAGGAAATCTATTTGGCACTTAACGCTAAAGTTGTTGGCTACACTCTTGCAATCTGTAGAACCTCGTAGCAAACAACTAGAAAAAGAAGTTATCCAAAAGAAAGTTTCCCCTGATTGTAGTGTAGCATTTAAATTATTGTGTACAAATTATAGCAAAAATATATGAATTTTCATTCGCAAAAAATGTTAATAAAAGATTATCTCAAGGAAAAATTAGGAATAATGAAAAATAAAAGGAAAAGCTTACCAAACAATTGTTCTCTGTTGATTTTTCATACGTTCCACGTGGTTTTGAAGAACACTTTTCTTTGTTAATTTGTTGATTATCCAACAAAAATATTTTATCTTGTATGTGTATATATTAAGAAAAAGTTACAAGAATGGCGAACAAGAGAGAAAAATTTACCAATACAATGTTCCCTAATGATTTTTGTTAGGCGGCATATTGTGCTGTAAACACTATTTATTTGTTCATTAACCGTACCAAAAAGATTAAAAAAATAGTTAAGAAAAAAAAAACCGCTTTAACCTTACTTTAATAGACGACACTACGTATAATTATTAGTAGACTGTAGTGGAAAAACTTATTTAGACACATGACAACCATATATTAAAGAGGTACAAATAGGGTAAGAAAAAGGAAAGAGAAATTCTATTCCTCAAAATGGTAGAAAAAAAAACCATGAAGCCAGCATTCATCTCCTTAGTCCTCGAGGACTCTAATAAACTTCTTTCTGTCACGAATGAGAGATTTCTTATTTTTAAGATTTAGTAATTTTAAACATTACATGCATACGATGCATTTTAACTGTGTAATAGCATTATGTAACATGATTCTTGTCATAATTGACATTTATGAAATAAAAATTTCATATTATAAGCATATAAAACATGCGTAACATGTATAAGATATAGTTAAGATAGGATTATATAATATATTTTAAACATATAAACATGTCGACATATATATAATAACACATTTAAAATATTATAATCTAACGTGTCATATATAAATATGTCGATACATATTTATTAATACATTTAAAGCATGATAATATAATATGTAAACATGTTTACATATATCCTTTAACTTGTTGAAAATATGATAGTTATAACATATTAATTTTTAATACAATTATATGACATGTATAACCTAAAAACATTATTTCAAACTTTTAGTTAAAATACCCATTTTATATATCATTAAATAAATAAATTATTTTAAGCATTTAATTTAATAGCTCATTTTACTTTAGTTAATAAGTAATAATATAGTTGTTACGATAAAAGATAAGTAGAGCAAACTTAATTTTTACTTATAATATATAATATCCAATTTCAATAGTATATAATGTAATTATATATATCGAAAACGGGCAAAGTCCATTGGCATTGAAAAATCAAAGTTCACTCATTATTCATCAACAATATCCCTCCACGAGTCCATTAGCGATGGCTACAAACAATTGTTTTTAAATCACTCGAAAGTTCTGGACGTGTTCATCCCTAAGAAAAGTAAAGGTGGAAAATTTTGGATCGTACGATTTAGTGACTTTGGTGAAGCGAGAAGAGCTGTTTACAAATTGAATGGTGCTTGGCTTTTGGATTATCGCTTAAGTGTGAATTTTTCAAGATTCAATGGTAGAGACTCATATTGGAGAAGAATCAAACCACTAGGGAACAATATGTTAGGAAGTGAATGGCACAATATCAAGGTGAATTAGCAAAGTCCGGAAGACTGTGATCCTCTACCTGGTAATAATCAATTCGAGCCGTGTGCTCAGCTGAACAGTTTTTTGTCGCTTGTATAGGAACGTTGTGTTGAATGGAAGGCATATTGATTTTAAGCCCTCTGTTTGTGATCAATCTTATCCTTGTCGGTTGGCAAAGCGTCGAAAATCATGTTTGACTCTTATCGAAGACGAGGCATTAATAGGTTAGAATATTGCGCAGGGGGTAAGGCAAAAGGAGTTTACGGTCTGAATTGGTTTCTTGAAAATTTCCGCCAGCTGGAAATTTTGGAAGTCTTTTTTAAGAAACTTGAAGATGGTTATCTTTTAATTGATTTTGAAAATCTTAATTAGTTTGAGATGTTTAAGAAAGATGATTGGCTATGGCTTAAGGAGTGAATGGATGACTTTGGAAGTCTTTGTTAAGAAACTTGAAGATGGTTATCCTTTAATTGATTTTGAAAATCTTAATTAGTTTGAGATGTTTAAGAAAGATGATTGGCTATGGCTTAAGGAGTGAATGGATGACATAACACCATGGTCTGTGGATTTTTCTGTTATGCATCTTCATGCCTGGATATTCTGTTACGGTATTCCGATTCAAGCTTGGAATATTTTACATTTGAAAACATAGCAAGATTGTGGGGGAATCTCAGTCATATGTATAAGAAAACGAAAATTCAATTTGAATTTTGCAAAAGAACATTGTTGATCCAAACAAACTATCCTTGTGAAATTGATGAAGTGATTAACGTTAGTTGTGGAGGGAAATGCACAGGGGTCAGAGTCTGCGAAGTTGACATTGATCCGGATAATGCTGCCGAGAGTGATTTTGACTGCTGATATTCAAAACAGTTTTTCTTGACATGGTCAAACTGTCAGTATTCAAAATAAAAAAGCTCATGAGAAGGAAGACGAACTGTTGTGTATGGGAAGAAGCATCAATCTGGGGGAGTGCAACAATGAAGATGCTGTGGGCTTAGAGGACAAAAAAAGCTGCGTGCAGCAATATAAGGAGATGCGTTCCCAGTGATGGGCGTCCAGACCCCTTAGACAAGAATGAACAATTGCAAGCGGGGTCCATTTGGGAGGGTGAATTGTCTGGGGATGGGAATAGACAAGGTCGAGTAAGGTATTTTCCAAGACTGGATATTGGCCCTGGTTTAATATGGGCCTTGAAAAAGCTGTGTTGGGGTTTATTGATGATGGGCCTTTGGATAAGGTTATTCCAAACTCTGTTGCTTTGAGGACGGATATTGCTTCAAACTTTCTTGCTTTGATGCTCAAACTGAAATAGGTAAAAAATGGGAGTAGGAGGAGGGTTGGAGACATAATGGATATAAAGGAAGAATTTCTTCATAAAACCCATCAAAAATCAAAATTGTGACGATGAAACTGTCACTGATAGAATCATGGCTCTTTATGATCTCCAGTAATCTTGTATTATTGAGGTGTATACATCTTTGTTAGCTCCTTTATATAGTAAGGTGCTATATTAAAAATTCTTGTGTTAGATTGTGAATGTAATTGACTAATCCTTTAAAGTCATATGACTGTGAAGTATGTTCTATACAGTACTTACTCAAGAATATATGATAAGGTTATATTTGATTCTCTTTTCTTAAGCAGTTAGGGTCACCATATCTTTGGGTTGTTTTTCGAAGCTTTGAGTTCTTCTAGATGTTTATTTGTGGGTCGAGATATATGTTGGCTTTTTTATGACTTAAAATGGTTGCTATGTTTGATTCCAACTTGTCAAAGGTGTATGGCTGTATTGGTAGTATGAGTGTGTAACTTGTAACGTGTAGGCCTACTGTTATTTGTCGAAAAGCTTGCAAGGGATAAAATTTTAATTGCGAAATGAGACATGGGGTTTGGTGTGTTGAAGTTGCTGTACTAGAATCCTTAATTTTGTTTCTTGAACCAAATTAGAATGTGAAGACACTGGTTGTTGCGGTACCCCTGTTTTGACTAATGTCTGGGCGGAGAAAAACAAGGATGTCAAGATTATTAAGATTTAGTGCGGTACCCTTGTATTTGCTGCATTTGCTGTTGGTTGAAACTGCATTGTCCTATCTTTTGTGTTTTAGATCTCTTTACTGTTAAATTATTGCGAGAATCTGAGGGTTGTGATATCTTAGTTTTTTGTTGGAAGAAGATTACTATTTATATATCCTCATCATATATATTGCATTTCTTTTGACTATATATTGTTGGTGATGTTTTTGGGAAGTCTTTTTATAGTTACAGCTTCTTGGATTTCGATGGTCTTGAAGGAGCTAGTTGGGGGTTGTCTTTTTGTTATTTACTTATTTGTAGTCCCAAGGAAGTTAAGACAATTGAATGTTGCCATCTATAGAAGACAACGATCTTAAGATAGCTGGTATTTATTGGAAGAAAGAGATTCAATCCAAGTTGGAGATTGCTCTCTTCGATTTTTGCAGAACTGTATGTTCTCTTGGTAGTTCTTGTGGT
>JBBYHM010000004.1:6830994-6841602 GCA_038381775.1 Adansonia rubrostipa | reverse complement strand
CCTCAAGTAATTTTTATATTGTTTAGGGTTTATTTTCAAGGTTAGGAGAAAAAAACTTCAAATTTTCGGAACTTGAGATTGATCTCCATACCACATACAACTTGATTAGGGTCTATGTTTAGCAATTGTGGTTTTATCTTTCTATTTGTGTCACGGTAGGAAGCTTCAAATTATCACTGTTGTTATTATTATCAAATCCACAATCGATTGTTGAACAAAAAGCATGCAGGTTTAATTTGCATATAGTCTTGCAATGATTGACTTCATGATGCAAGATTTAGTTTCTAATTATCACTACTCTTGCATGAATAAGAAATTTAGGAATGAATATAAAAGTCGATTACTAAATACGAAATTCAACAAAGAATGCATATTCCAAAAAGAATACAAAATGAAGGAAAAAGTAAAGTTGGTGGATTGGTTTTGGATCCCCATTGAAAAAACCTAGAGGATATTGTTTAATTCATGCATTAATCGTGTTATTTGTGCCGTAATTGTGTAGTGTTGTGTTAAACTTAAACATATCATTTTAAACATGTTAATTGCATTATGTCATGTGTAGTATGAATAAAAACCATGTTATATTCGTGTTTTAGAATTAGACTTGAATAATTAATTATATTGTGTTCATGTTTCAAGTAATTGTGTCATGTCGAAAATGAGATACAATATGAAACACAACTTAATAACACGAATTGTCAGATATACCTACATGCACGTTTAACTTAATCAGATTGCATTGAAATATGCAAGGTACAATATGTCCTTTTTTGAACAAACATTCCCATCATCGACATAAAAATGGATATTTTGTTGGATTAAATCCCTTCATCATTGGTTTTTCTAAAGACAAATTAGATTATTATGTGAAGGAACCAAATCGAAATGCTAGTTAATTTGAAGTGGCATTGGAAAAGAATGATTGAACTACAAGTGCCACAAAATGATATTCAATCTATTAATGTTAGCCTTGCAAGCCCATCATTGTGACTTGTAAGGCATTATCATTTAGTGATTTCATGTAATCAAACATTTTATTTATTTAATGATACAAAAGGTATTTTATATCCATAAGGTGTAATTGTATAATTGTTATAAAAAAAACTTATGTAGATAAAGCCAATGAAACATATTCGCTTTACAAGGGAATTATAGAAAGTTACAATTATGAGATCTTTATGCATCAAAGCTGTGTTGCTAAAAACATTCCTAGTCATCATATTGTCAAGACAGGGTATTAACAATGCATAAAGACACCCATATGTAAGCTTGTATGCATTTGATGCATGCAACTAATCTAATGAGTTGAACTATACAAATACTTGGGGACATCATATGGGTGTTTGTTATGGTAACAAGGTCACTGAACATGACCCTCTATGAGAGTTTCATTTGGTATTTCACTCAAGTATCTATAGAAATACTCTCATGCATCAGTGGTGTTAGCGATCTTTTAACTTGTGACACCAGGTCATTTCATAAGAGGAATTTCACGCTTTGATTTTAGCACTAACAGGTCCATAATAGATGGATGCTTATGGCGGAGGGGCTTTAGGTATGGCATGAATCATATGGTAGGTGAATGAGTTATCAAGAGACGATTTATCACCCTAAGTGATATGAGGGGACATATCTCTCATATACTTGGCTCATCTTAACTCAAAGTCCTTGGCCAAGCCAATATTGGTTATAGAGTTAACACATAGGGGTTGCATACTAATATGGAGCAAGCTAAGAGTAGAATTGAACCATGCTCTTGCTAATTCTGAGATATATGATGAAAGGATATTTATTACACTAAGATACTTGGCACTGAAGGGCTTGTCAAAATCATATTGACATTCTCTATATATTGGGTTGTCATGATGCATTGCTAGATGCCAATCTTGGTCTATAAATATAAAATATTCTTAATTGGGCTATTTTACATTTATTGCTAATATGATGGGGGCTTAATACATGCAAGGGTGATTAGTAGAAATTAAATTTAGACTAGGTTTATATGTCTAATAAAAGTAATAATTACTTAGGCCCAATTTGAATAAGTTCATATAGGTTAAAGGCAAAATTGTAATTTCTCAAAAATTAAAATTTTAATTCCTAGGCTATATAAACCCATATTTGTCTTCCCTTAGAGCTTATAAGAGGCTTTAGAAATCGGCCAAGAAGACTCTTAAACCTAGTTTGTGATTTCTCTTTAAAACCCTAAGGGGTTGGCGTAATCTCGGTTACAAAAAAGAGAAAATTTGTTTTCTTTTGATTTCTTTGATTATTGAATCAAGATCTTCTAGTGCCAAAGGAAGATTTATTGAAATCTATGCTGCTAGCACGGCTCCTGGCAATAAAGTCTCTTCCTTTTTGAAAGTTTTTAGGTCACTTATATAGATAACCATTAGAGGTTGAACACTTGGACAGCTTTGATTTTACAACAATTGGACTCAAAGTTTCTAGTAACTGGGTCATGGAATCATTAAAAAACTTCTCAAGATTGACGTATGTTTAAATCTTTAATAGTTCTTTAGATTTCTTGATATAAAAGATTAATCAAGATCTTGCAAGTTGATCCTATTTAAGAAGTCTCATATTAGTTTCTTTGATTTGTTTTTGCTGCCATATGCATGAAATTTTTGTTATTTGATTATTTGCTACCTCGAGCCTTCTAACAAATGGTATCGTGAGCCTCCTTGCTTTGATTTGATTAATCATGTGTTTTAGTTGTTATCAATTAAATAATTTGTCATTTTGATGCTATCTTAATCTATTCTTAAATTTAAAAATTAGAGAAAATTGTTTCTTTTTTATTTTTAAATTTCCAGCAAGCTAACTCATGTTTATTATTCAATTTTAATTAATTAAAATATGATTTTTATTAATTAAATTGATATTGGAGTCATCGGTTGACAATTTGGTATTGATTAGTGCTAGGTTGGCTCCATTTCGATGTTTTGATGTGGCTATTTTTTTAGGCAGCCATTGCTACGATTTTTTTCTTGATTTTTAATCTTGAAAGTGTCAAGAAAAGTTCATAATACTTGCTAGAAAAATCAGGTTAAAATCATAGTTGAAAAAAACAACTGCACTAGGTGTGCTTGAAGCTTTCGGCATCTTATCTTCTTTCTAGGATCTAGGTGCGGCATTAATGGCGGCAAGGAGTTGCTATAAATTTGCTGTATTTTTAGAGGTTTAGTGGGAGGAAAACAATAGTGTTTGAATTGGAGTAGGATGGCTAAAAAAGCCATGCATGGGATTTTGAGTCCTAGTTGGACTAGTATTCATCCCAAATTGAGCCTATACAATCCTACTTGGAGTAAAACTCTTTAAATTTTAATTTCTTGAGATTTAAAATCTGATATGGTCATATTAAATTTAAAAAAATGCTAAAAGTGTTGGCATAATACACCTCTCTAAGATGTTGAATCCAATTAAAACTCTTACATATCCTTAAATACCCAATTATCCAATTGTTTTATTTTTTAAAATTGTTTAAGATATAAATTGGATAATACAATAAACATGGAATGAAATCAATTAATTTGGTTAATATAGAAATATATTTAATTTAAATGATTAAACCTATTTTGGATAAGATTTATTCTAATATGATAAGAATAAATGTTAATCATGTAAGACAATTGTTTTCTTAATTAAATTAAACATGGATCAATTATTTTATTATTAAAAATTGGTAACTTGAATTAAAAACATATGTTTATATATATATATATATATATATATTCATAATTGTTGTGGATGTATGGGATGATTATGGACTAGGCCATATGATTATGGATGTATAGTTAATTGTTTATGAATGTTGAATTTTTTAAGTAAAGTCTGTGAACCCTGTCTTATCTTTATTTTTCTCAAATGTTGTAAATTTCTTTTCTCGCGTAAATCCCCTCGAATGTAACTCAAGGTTTCTTCGTTATAAATAGTTAGATACATTAGTGTAAAATTAGAATTAGTTAAGAAAGATTTTCTAACTCAAAGATAGAGATCCAAGAGAGGGCAACATAATGACCAAGAGATTGCAAGAAGCTTTTGAAGACATTGTATGCAATCACCTAGGAATTGATCAAGAATTTCCTTGGATGGCTTAAGGAAATTGCATTAGTTAGTAGTCTGGAATCATCCAAGTTGTATGCATGATAGTAGATTTATTTTATGAAATATTATAAATGCTATGTGATGAGACCTTAATTAAAAGATAAAATAAACGAACAAAATCCCTCATACAATATGAGTCATATGCTTCGTATGATAAAGACTCATTCCATTATTCATAACAACATACCCAAGTTCTAGTTAAAGGTGATTTGTTGAGTTACTCAAGATTCCTTCTGCCCGAATGGCGTGAGTTATGAGTAATAGGTCTTGCTCAACTAATCTCGTATAGTTTAGATGTGTTGCCTTGACCATATGATGTTAGAGGCGATGGCCAGGTGAAATGTATATGATGCATTTAGGCAAAAAGTTATCACCTAACTATTTTAAAGTTGCATAAAGATGCAGTTGGTAAGCTATGTTACCTACGCAACTACGGTTCTTATGATTTTTTGAGTCGCTTAAGGTTGCAACAAGTTGAAAGGGATCCTAGCCCACTAGAAATATCTTCAAGAGATTTTTGAATAATAATAAGGGCTATTATCTTAAAAAAATTAGTGGGAGACCAATAAAGATTTAATACCTTATCATTATTAGTTTAATACATGAATAATTAATTAATACTCATTTTATACTAGGTTGTTGAAAGTGGTATTTATATTAACTGCACTGTGAGGTATACTTGATGCCATAAGCCCAAATTGTTTGCACTGGAATATAAAATTGAGAAAAGTTCTTAACAAAATGAAGGTTCCTAACTTCCACATTAACATAATTGAGCTGAACTATTCTACTATTAGTACTACTTCTTGGATAATGGTTTTAGGATGTGGATCTCACTTATGTAATGATATAAACTTGTTAAAGTATAGTACAAAATTATGCTTTAGTGAGGTAATTCTAAGAATGGGCAATGGATAAAAAATTGAGGCCACTACCATCAGAACTTGTACCTTATCATTGCCTACAAGCATGACCATGGAACTAAAAGAATGTCTTTATATTCCAAGATTGTCTAGAAATATCATTTCAGTTTCATTCCTCACTTAGAATGATGATTTTGAGTTTAGGATGAAAGGCAATATTTGTTTAATCATCCTAAATGGTATTATCTATGGATCAACCTCATTACATAGTGGGTCGCATGTATTAGATCCTGATATGCCTTTACTCAATATGGACATGAAGAAAACAAAGAGTAATGACACAAGTAAAACCTATATTTGGAATTGTAGACTTGGTCACGTCAATAAACCTTGGATAGCGAAGTTATACAAACAGAGCTATCTAGATCCATTTGATTATTAATCATAGGGAATATGTGAATACTGTCACCTTGGCAAGATGATCAAGTTACCTTTCACTAGTAAAAGTGAAAAGACCAACGATTTATTAGGCCTTATACATTTAGATGTATATGGAATGAATATAATGGCTAGACATAAGTATTCTTCTTTCATTACCTTACTAATGATTACTTTAGGTATTGGTATTTGTATTTAATGAGGTATAAGAGCTTTTTAAAAGTTCAAAGAGTATAAGGCTAAAGTAAATAAATAAACTGGCAAAAGTATTCTAGCTCCTAGATCCGATCAAAGAGGAGAATATTTAAGTCAAGATTTCTTGGATCATCTGACTAAGAATGGGACTTTAGCACAATGGACTTCACTTAAAACTCACAACATAATAGAGTGTTTGAAAGGAGAAACCAAACTTTGTTTGACATGGCTTGTTCCATGATGTCTGAGGCAAACCTTTCAATATCTTTTTGAGGATATGCCTTAGAAACTATAGCTCATCTTCTAAATAAGGTTCCATCCAAATCTATTGATATTATACCATATGAGATAAAAAAAGATAAAAAGCCAGACTTATCTTACACAAGGATTTGAAGTTGCATTACTTACATAAAGCATCTAGTGACTGATAAGCTTGGAGTAAGATCAGTTAAATGTAAGTTTGCAGAGTAACCTAAAGAAACCGCTAATACTATTTTTATAATCACAATGAGCAAAAAGTACTTGTCTTAAAACATGGATTTTCTAGAGAAAGAGTTTCTACTTAAAGGGTCTAGTAGGACTAAAATTAATCTTGAAGAATTTCAAGAACCACAAACAAATGTTCCTATAGAACCTGAGTTAATAGTTAAAGCATCAGATGCTCAGCCTGAAGCTTAAGAGACACAACTACTCTATCAATCTAGTAAGATCAAGCAAGTTCCAAAGGGATACAGATTTCTCGTGAACCAAAAAGGCTTGCCTTGTGATACTAAACCTACCAATTTTGAGGATACAATGTAAAACATTGATTTTGATAAATGGCTTAAAGCCATGAGATCTAAATAGATGCCATGGAAGTCAATCATGTATGGACTTTGGTTGATCCACCCAAAAGGATAAAACCCATAGGGTGCAAGTGGTTCTTAAAGAGAAAGATTGACATAGATGGCAACATACAAACATATAGGGCTAGATTGGAGGCAAAAGGTTATAATCAAGTAGAAGGCTTATGAGGAAACCTTTTCACCAGTTGTTATGGTAAAATCCATTCAAATCATGCTTGCTATAGTTACATATCACACTTATGAGATATAGCAAATGGATGTAAAAACTGCATTCCTCAATAGGAATTTGCAAGATAAATTATCCATGACACAACCTGATGATTTTATATCCAAGTTAAATCCAAATCAGGTATATAGATTGAGAAAGTCCATATCTGGCTAAAGCAAGATTCACGAAGTTGGAATATTAGATCTGATGAAGCAATTAAAGAATTTGAATTCATAACGAATCCTAATGATCCATATGTCTAAAATAAGATGAATGGGCAGGCTATTATTTTCTAAGTGCTATATGTTGATGACATATTGCTCATAGGAAATGACATATGAATGTTATAGGCCACTATGGTCTGGCTATCTAGATAATTCTCTATAAGGGATTTGCAAGAAGCAGCATACATGCTAGGAATTAAGATTTATAGAGATAGATTGAAAAGACTGTTTGGCATATCTCAATCCATTTACATAGGTAAGGTGCTAAAGAGGTTTAACATAGAAAACTCTAAAAGAAAAAACTTGCCTATGGCACACAGTGTGTATTACTCAAAATATATGTGCCCTAAAACATCAGATGCAAGGGCACGAATGAATAAGATCCCATATGCCTCAGATGTTGGATCCATTAGGTATGCTATGCTATGTACAAGACTAGATACATTTTACGCTATAAGTATCACAAGTAGAAACCAAAGTGACCTAGTGAAAGTCATTGGATTGCTATAAAAAATATCCTTAAATATTTATGAAGGAGTAAGGATATCTTTCTGGTATATGGAAGGGCTAAACTCCGTGTAAGGGGTTATGCTGATGTGAGCTTCCAATCTGATTGGGATGATAGTAAATCACAAAACGGTTTTGTATTTAGCCTTAACAATGCTACAATAAGTTAGAAAAGTTTCAAGCAGGCAACAAGTATAGACTCAACAACTAAAGCCAAATACATCTCTGTGTGCGAGGCTGTGAAAGAGGCAGTTTAGATAAAAAAGTTTATCATCGACCTTAGTGTGGTTCCAAGCAGTGTTGATCCAGTATGTCTTTACTATGAAAACAATATAGCCATAGCACAAACTAAGGAACCAAGGTCTCATCACAAATCCACATGTGTTACTGCGATTTCACGTTGTTAGAGACATTATAGATAGACATGATGTTAGTATAGAACGAGTACCCATTAAGGAGAACTTAGCTGATCTTTTCACTGAGGTTCTATCCCAGTAGAAACAGGATCATATATGGAGGGTATGGGACTTATACATATAGGCAATTGACTTCAATGCTAGTGGGAGATTGTTAATGTAAACCTTGTAAGCCAATTATTGTGGCTTGTAAGGCATTATCATTTAGTGATTTCATGTAATCAGACATTATATTTATTTAATGTCATCAAGGTATTTCTTTATCCATAAAGTGTAATTGTATAATTGTTATAAACAACTTATATAGATAAAGCTTGAGAAACACATTGGCCTTGCAAGGGAATTGCAAAGAGTTATAATTATAAGATCCCTATGCATCAAAGCTGTGTTTCTAAACACATTTCTAGCCATCATATTGTCAAGACAAGGAAGTGAAAATGCATAAAGACTAGCATATGTAAGCCTCTATGCATTTGATATATGCAATTAATGTCATGACTTAAAGTATAAAGAAACTTGGGGATGTTATATGGGTATGCATTTGATATGTGCAATTGATCTCATGAGTTAAAGTATAAATATACTTGGGGATGTTATATGGGTGCTTTTTATGGTAACAAGTTGACTGAACATGACCTATTATGAGAGTTTCATTTGGTATTTCACTTAAATTTCTATGAAAATACTCTCATATGTCAATAGTGTAAGTGATACTTTGATTTGTGACACTAGGTCATCTCACATGATGAATGTCATGCTTTGATTCCATCATGAATAGGTCCATACTAGATGGATGCTTATAGTAGGGTGGTTTAGGTATGACATGAATCATATGGTAGGTGAATGAGTGGTCTAGAAAGGATTTATCACTCCAAACGATATAAGGGGACATGTCTCACATAAACCTTGCCGATGTTAACTCAAAGTCCTTAGCTAAGGCAATATTGATTATAGAGTTAACACATAGAAGTTGTATACTAATATGGAATGAGCTAAGAGTAAACACTGAACCATGCTCTTGCTAATTCCAAGATTTATGATGAAATTATATTTATTATATTGAGATACTGAACACTGAAGGGCATGTCAAAATATATTGACAATCCTTGCATGTTGGGTGGCCATGATGCATTGCTAGATACCAATCTTAGTCTATAAATATAAAATATTCTTAATTAGGCTATTTCATATTTATTGTCAATATGATGGGGCCCTAATGGGTCATACACATAAGGGTTATTAGTGTAAATTAAATTGAGACTAGGTTTATATGTCTAATACAAGTAATGGTTACTTAAACCCAATTTGAATAGGTTCATATGGGCCAAGGGCAAAATTGTAATTTTTAAAAACCAAAATTTTAAACCCTGGGCTATATAAACCCATGTTTGTTGTCCCTCATAACTAATGAGAGACTTTAGAAATCAGCTAAGAAGACTTTTAAAACCTAGTTTGCAATTTCTCTTTAAAACCCTAAAGGGTTGGCGCAATCTTGGTTACCAAAAGGAGAAAATTTGTTTTCTTTTGCTTTTTTGGTGATTAAATCAAGAGTTTCTTGTGCCAAGAGAAGATTTGTTGAAATCTAAGCTACTAGCATAGTTCTTGGCAATGAAATCTCTTCCTTGTTGAAGGTTTCTGGGTTACTTGTGTGGATAACCATTAGAGACTGGATGTTTGGATAGCTTTGATTTATGAAGTCTGGCTCAGAGTTTCTAGTAATTAGGTCATGGAATTGCTAAAAGATTTCTCAAGATTGAGATATGTTTGAATCTTGAATAGTTTTTTAGGTTTCTTGATCTAAAAGATTAATCAAGATCTTGCAAGTTGATCCTATTTAGGGAGTCTCGGATTAGTTTCTTTGATTTGTTTCTACTGCCATATTGATTAAATTTTGTAATTTGATTTGTTGCTGCCCCAGGACTTCCTACACAATCCTTACAATGGTATAATGGTTGAAATGCCTTGAACAGCAACTCCATTCCCACGTAGAGCTGGAAAACTATGGAAGATTCAATACATAACAAATTGGAATCAAGTTGGGGCTGAAACAACAAATCATTTCCTACGTTCAACAAGGAAGCCCCATGAGTACATGACTTGTTTTGTATCCAAGAAGCTAGATGAGGCCTTTCTCAATTACAAGGATATTGACTTGGGTGTTAACCATAATAGAAGAAAAAACTACATGGATGGAGGGGTTCATGAGATCAATTATTCTAAGGGTACTTTCAACAAATTGGTGTAGATTATAGGACTAAGGTTTATCCTGCTAATTTCTTTAGAAATGAACAAAGCATTCCAACTTTTTTGCACTAAGGGAACTAATCTAATTCATGTTGGTAGACATATATTATAGTGTAAGATTCATTAATTAATTATGTGTCAATGAACATATATCGTTTGCTAAACTATATATAGAAATATAAGTTTCTTTTTTCTTATGAATATATATATATATATATATAATAAATTAAAGTTTGTGCAATGAATTTTATTTGAAGCAATGATATGTATATTGATTTAACAATATTGGATGTTGACAATTGGAAAATAGTAATAGGGTGAACTTGTTCAAATTAAATGCTTTTGCTTCACAAATATGTATATATTTTAATTTTTAAGACGAAAGAGAGGAAGAAATTAAGGTAATTGAATTTATAGTGTGTCGGTGCCTTTGCATGTACTTGCAGTACGTAGTTTTATGAAGCTTCAATCATTAATTCTCTCTCTTTTACTATAAAATTAGAAGAAAGTTTAAGGGTGGTTAATAATTATTTTTAAAAAATAAAAATTTATTTTTAAAAA
>JBBYHM010000004.1:6813358-6827757 GCA_038381775.1 Adansonia rubrostipa | reverse complement strand
TAAATTTTTAATATTTAATTAAGTTATATATGGTATTAATATTTAATATTTAATATTTAATTCATTTTTTATATAATGTTATCTATTATGACTTTCATATTTTTTAATTTATCTTATTACTTTATTATATTATTATAAGATTATAATTACTATTACTTATAATAATAATAATAATAATAATAATATTCAAAGAAAAATTTAAAATTTTACTACTAACGTACACAAACTCTCAATATTTAATGAGTTTAACTAATAACATTAAAGAAAATGTGTAAATGGATGATATACTTTATTAACAATATTTTTCAAAGCTCATGATATGATTTACTTTCTGATAAATTAATATTTTATTATCTATAGACATATTCAAGGGTCGGGCTACCCACTTAGTCCAATTGGGTCTGACCCAGCTTCTCATATTTTTATATCAGACTAACTTGACCCGACTCGAAACAGTAATTTTAAATTTAATTATAATAAATATAATATTAATAAAAATTATTCTTTAATGTGATAAATAGTAATTCTAGCTTACATGACAGGTCTGAGCACGTTAAATAAGGGCCTGGGATTGAGATTTTAAAAAAATTTAGACGGTGGCCCAGCACAACCCACGAGTAAATTTAATCATATTTAAAATATAAATTACGTTTTTAATATTTAATTAAATTATTAAAAGAATATTAAAATAAAATTTATTATTAAAGTTTTTGATTTATAAAAAATTATTTAATTATAATTTTTTCATATTTATTTTTAGTATTAAATTTAAATTCGGGTTTAAGTCGGGCTTGAATTCAAATTTTTTCGAATTCAAGTCATTAACATTTTAATCAATTCAAATTTAATTCGAATTCAAACTTAATATTTTTTTATAAATTTTTAAATTTAAATTTATTCCGTCACTCCTAAATATTATCTTGCAGAGCATCATCTACCGGATAATAACTTGTTTATGAACAGTATTCGAAAACGACACTAAAAGCTTTACAAGTACTTTTACAGCTTCCAAAGTTCGATTAAGCGGAACCATTCAACACTTTTTTTTTAGAAATAGTGCCCTAACAATGAAATTAATTTTGCTTTTAGCCAAAACCGATGCTTTGAAACTTGGGTTAGCAGCACGTAATTTAAAGAAAAAACATTATAAAAAATAACAATCAATTAGAATAAGCAAGCCATGTGGCTGTTGCTTGTATGTAAGCAGCATGGCTACTTGCCTTCGGGCAAGCGGTAAGCACTTTGTGGCCGCTCGCCTTCATGCAAGTGGCAGCAACATAGCCCCATTTTTTTTATAACTATAATTTTTTTGCCTGTGAAATTATAATATAATTTTTTTATTCCGTACTTTTTTTTAGACTATTTCTTGTAAAAAAATAATTCGATCTCACAGAATCAATCCCACAGCAAATAGGCCGTTATCCATAGGGATCTTTTTGGTCTTGTTTGGCAATATCATTTCTGCAATAGGAGCTTTGCCTGTGAGCTACACTGTGTACGTGGCTTATGAGAAACTGCAGCGCATATCACATTGCAATGCTTGTCCGATGCAGGATTTGTCTTTCACACGTTAGCCTATACTCCACACTGTACTTGTATTTTACTAGCGAAAGTATTGTTAACGTTATCTACACTTGATTGTTGTATGAAATTTTCTTGTAGAATAACCAACATAGTGAATCATTGATAAAGATTGCAATAAAACGTATAAATAAAAATAAGTATACCATCACGGCATGATACCTAGTGTGTGCGATGTTAGGAACTCGTGGGTCTTACCATGTGCATAAGAAGCATATTATGCTTGAAGAATGGAAGCCTTGTATGAGTGGTGATTGACTCAAACTTTTGAAAAAGCTTATTTATATAGGAGTAACTAAAGTAGCGCATGAGATGACAATGGCATACCTCTCTAATGGTAGAACCTGTATAAGAAAATGACAGAAATGCACTTGAGACCACAGCAGTCAACTTCTTCTTGGAAGAAATTGTGAGTAAAACAGTGACAAAAATGGCGCATAAGACCACAATGGTCTACATCTTTACAATGTGAGATTTGTAAATACGAGAGTGATAGAAATGGCACATAGGGCCACAACGGTCGACTTTTGCATTACGAGAACTTGTTTATAGAAAGCGACAAAGTGGTGCATGGGACCACAATGGTTGACTTCTCTATTTGGAGTGCTTGTATATGGGGTAGTGATTGATGTGGCTCAAGGGACCATAACAGCCAACTTCTGCATTGGAAGAACTTATATACAAGAGAATGACGAAAATGGTGCATGAGACTACAACAGCCGACTTCTCCATTAAGCATAATTGTATTAAGAAAAGTGACGGTAGTGGCGCACAAGACCATAATGGTTGACTTTTCTATTAGAAGAACCTGCATATGAGAGCGTGATGGAAGTGGCACATGAGACCACAATGGCTGATTTCTGTATTAAGCGTGCTAGTATTGAGGAAAGTAACAAAAGTGGCACGCAGACCACAATGGTTAACTTTTCCATTAGAAACACTTATATATGAGAGAGTGACGAACACAGTGCATGAGACCACAACGGCAACTCCTCCATTAAGCATACTTGTTTTGGGGAAAGTGACAAAAGTGGCATGTGGAACCATAATGATCCACTTCTCTATTAGAAGAACACGAGAAATGACAAAAATGGTGCATAAAACCACAATGGCTTACTTCTCCTCTATGTCCAAATTTGTAAATAAGAATATGATGAAAATGATGCATAAGGCCAAAATGGTCTACTGCTTTATTATAATAAAAGTTAATGCTATTAAAGAGGCAAGCTCTCTCTACTCAATGTTATAGAGAATAATTATAATGGTTGACTTCTCCATTAAGCATACTTGTATTAAGAAAAATGATGGAAGTGGCGCATAGGACCATAATGGTTGACTTTTCCATTAAAAAAAAACCTGCATATGAGAGAGTGATGGAAGCAACACGTGAGACCACGATGGCTGATTTTTGTATTAAGTGTGCTAGTATTGAGGAAAGTAATAGAAGTGGTATGCGGACCACAATGGTAACTTTTCATTAGAAATACTTATATATGAGAGAGTGACAAAAATAGTGCATGAGACCACAACGGCTGACTGCTCTATTAAGCGTACTTGTTTTAGGGAGAGTGACAAAAATGGCATGTGGGACCATAACGATCGACTTCTTTATTAGAAGAACAATGGAAGTGACAAAAGTGGCGCATAAAACCACATTGGCTGACTTCTCCTCTATGTAGGAATTTGTAAATAAGAATATGATGAAAATGACGCATGAGGCCAAAATGGCCTAGCACTTTATTATAATAAAAGTTAATGCTATTGAAGAGGTAAGCTCTCTTTACTCAATGTTATGGAGAATAATTATAACGGTTGACTTCTCCATTAGGCATACTTGTATTAAGGAAAGTGATGGAAGTGGCGCACAAGACCACAATGATTGACTTTTCCATTAGAAGAACCTGCATATGAGAGAGTGATGGAAGCGGGACGTGAGACCATAATGGCTAATTTCTGTATTAAGTGTGCTAGTATTAAGGAAAATAACAAAAGTGGTGCACTGACCACAAAGGTTAACTTTTCCATTAGAAATACTTATAAATGAGAGAGTGACAAAAACAACGCATGAGACCACAATGGCTGACTTCTCCATTAAGCATACTTGTTTTAGGAAGAGTGACAAAAGTGGCATGTGAGACCATGATGATCGACTTCTCTATTAGAAGAACACAAGAAGTTACAACAGTGGCATATAAAACCATAATGGTTGATTTCTCCTCTTTGTAGGAATTTGTAAATAAGAATGTAATGAAAATGATGCATGAGGCCAAAATGGTCTACCACTTTATTATAATAAAAGTTAATGCTATTAAAGAGGTAAGCTCTCTTTACTCAATGTTATGGAGAAGAATTAATTCATTCAATCACATATCACATATGTTCAAAGCAAAACAGCCATTCAAACTTGCAAAGATATATTTAAATATCAATAGTAAATTACTTCCAAATACATATGAGTAATATTAATAAAATTTGTTTCACTAAATTTGGATATACACCTTTTGATAAGCAATTAGTTATTCTTCATCTTTCCACGGTAAAGTTTCCTTAGAGCATTGCATTCCTTAGTAGGATGTCCCACGATTCTATGGAATTATACATGGGACTTGCTTTTTCTCCATTGGTAGGTTGACGCTCAACATTAGGTAGATGTAAACTACCTTCATTTACCCATTTATTCAAGAAATCACAAAAATTTTCTATAGAGCACGGAAATTGCACTAGGGAGGCTTTTTCATCAAGCTAAGCATGAATTTCTTGTGTGATTTCTCCTCCTTTACAACTAAAAAAAAACACTCTTTCTAGTGAAGATGATAGGTTTGTTTCTTATTCCTTATGGTAGTATTATTGGTTTTTCTTATAGCCTCTCTTAAACTAGAAAAAGAAGGTAGTGATAAATTTTGTAAATGAAGCTAAAATTCATCAAACATTTCTTAGATGCACACTTTAACCAATTCATTCTCATCATACGCTTTTTGTATATCTAATACCTTTTTTAAAGTATTGGATGTAATCCATGATACCTTTCTTTGGCCTTTGATATTCCCTACCTAAGTCAACAATTTTGACTTTCTCAAGTGAAAAAGAATTTCTCACCAAATATCCTACATATTTGACTTTAAGACTTCATAAAACTGGGAATAAGGTTGCATACCAAGTATATGATTTTTTAGTGAGAAACTTAGAAAAGTGTTCCACGCCAGATCATTATCCAAACTTACTACTCCAAGAATTTCCACAAACTTCAGTACGTGTTATTGAGCATTACCTGTCTTGCCATTAACCTGTTTGAACTTAGGACTAGTGTGGTCCTTAGAATATTGTTTAGCAAGTATATGGGCAGAATATGGCAACTTTTGATCAAACATAGAAAAACTCAAAGTTTTATTCTTCTCCTTAAGTAATCTTTGAAGCTCTTCTGTAGTGACCAAGTCTTGAGTATTGGTTAGGGGAACAATAGTGGAAGTATCAGCACGTAAGGCGTCAGCCATGCCAAGATTTTTATGAAGGTAAGTTACGGTATTAGTGGCCAAGGCATTTATTACACCTAGGTTTCAAGTAGATGTAGAGTTAAAAGCATCAGATGTTTATCTACACTTCTATTTGTGAAAAAATTAACTCCAATAGAGGTGTTCCCGCTTTCATTATTCATAGGTTGGGCACGAGATGTAATGGCATTAGAAGAAAATGTGAAATGAGAGATAGTTTGCATCATTTTCTTATTGTTTTCCTCTAACATTTTAATATTTTTCCTCATTAAACTTCATCATTTTCATCAGGTTATGGATATTAGATGGAACTGGTGCACTTTGATTTCCAATTGAGTCTTTTATGTTTTCTGATAAAATAAAGTTGAAAAAACTTTTACTCAATGCAATTGCCCATCCCCAGTGGAGTTGCCAAAATACAAAGGGTTCTTTTTAATTGGGTAAAGAAGCGCTCCAAATCAGTAAATAGGACATAATAGAGAGATAGTGGAGAAGAAGATTGGAGTCAACCTTGGAGGATAAGTGGTGGCATGTAGAGATGATAATGGTTATAAGTGGCTGAGGGTAGCAAAGGTTATGATGGTTGTAGGATTTGCAGATGGGAAATTGGAGAAAATTCTGTATAGTTGAAAGTTTGTCAAATTGCCAAATGATCCTAAATGAAGCCTCCAAACCTCTATTTATAGCCTTCCCAAGGAAATTACTAGAAGTAGTTACGAGGAGAGAGTGGGAAGTTATTGAGGGCTACTCACATAGATGGGTAGCGGGAAAGAGAATAGGAGGTTGCTAAAGAAGTAGATCAAAGTAAAGGTTATTGGAAGTTACATCTTGGGAAGTGTTAGTGATGAATATAGCTATATAACAGCATGCTTAAGAGTGTAATACTTGTTCAACAGGAAAGGGAAGCATTTGTGTTCTAGAGAAAGGTTAAAAAGTAGGCTTTTTAACAGTTTTCATATTTGAGCCTCTAAACCATACTCTCTAGGACATTCCAAATGTGGAGAAAGCCCTATAATTCTACCAATCTTTCATAATTCTACCAATCTTTTGAGGTTAACTCCATGATTTTTATTAAGTGAAACTTGTCCCATCATGTAACACTACTGCCAAAGAGTGATGTACCAAATTACCCATGCCGAAGTATGTGTCAAAGTACTTCTAAGCACCCATGCTAAAATATCTGCATCCTATGTTATTGACCGAAAATAAACATCTACATTTTTTAATGGGGATGAAGTTTGCTTGGGACCATGACATCAAGAAGCTGCTTAATTGTTGAATCTGATTCCTTGTTAGCAATATGAAGATGATACAACCTCTTTATCATGTTATTTATTGTTGCCAACAATTACTTACGAGAGATTAAGATTATCCCCTTTCTTAAAATGGGAGTAAGGTATTCGAATGTAATCATTTGAAATTTATTGAAGTGTGGTCTCCTCGAGTGAATTAAAATCATTAAGATGATCTTTTGGAAATAGCTATGTCAATGGCTTTTATTGCTTTAGTGGTGGTTAACTACTTTTTTTACACCGATATATATTGCATGCCAAAGCACCTGTATATAATATGTTCCAAAATCAAGTTTGAGGTACAATTCTTCTAAAAAAAAAAAAAACGTAAAAACACAATTCAAGTTTTAAACAAAATTACAAGCATATCAGGCATGCGTCACGCACGCAATGCAAGCAAAATAATCAAATAATAAATTAACACTAACCATTCCAAGTATTATTAATTCCTTATGTTCCAATGACTTCAGAAATGCATTGTTTGAGGATCGGATGAAAATGAATTAAAATAACATAACTAATAAGTTAAACATATTTATTACGCAGGTAGATTTGTTCGAAGAGTGGACTATCTATTCAGCCTAATTTTTTTTATTATTTAAAGTTTTTAAAAACCCAAATTTGACTTAAATTTATTTTTTATTAATAACATATTTTTAGATTTATTTTAATTATATTTTTTGATAAAATATAAAATTTTAATATTTTAATATTAAAAATAGAAAAAGGATTTCAAAAGTCCAATGAGTCTAAGTCTCTTTGAAAATAAATTTTCTATTATCTGAATCCACTAAACTTAGTAGATTCCATTTCTTTAACTTGGTATACATGGGTTTAGTCAAAACTGGTCGAGGCTCAAAAAATTTTTGAATTTTAAACTCAAAGTCAAATTTAACTTAGCCTAGCAACCCAAATTCACTGCTCATCTTATTTTACATTAATATTTATATATTTTATAATTAAATTTAAAAATAAATATATTATTTTAAATTATAAATATTATTTCAAGCGAGGTGGGTAATTTGGCCTTGGTGCAGGTCCACTTGCCTAGTGGCAATTATTATTATTTTTTTATTTTAGTAAAGAAAGACAAGAAAAGAAAGAATGAAAAAGAAAAAAAGGGGAAAGAGAAAATTTTATATATATTGTGTTCCTATTAATTTTTATATTAAATTGCATTTAATGTATTGCGTATTTATTAAATTTTTATATGTTAAAAATTAGTTTTATATATTTTTAACACATTTGTATATTAATATCATGTTTATTTTACTTTTCATATCTTATGGTATTTTACTTATTTTTTTCGTGTTGTATTGGTATCATATAATCAACTTATTTCACAATTAGTAAGTCTAATTGATACTATTTAAATAACTTTCAATTTAGTGTTTCTTGTTATCATATTCATATTACTTTTTGATATCATAATTATGTTCAAAGTATTATATGTTTATTTAAATTTACGCATTAATAATTTATTTTATATATATTTTAGTTCATTCATATATTCATATCGTGCTCATTTTTTTCATGTCATGTCGTGTTTTTATTATTTCTCGATATTGTTTTCATGCCATGCAGTATCTCAAATTACCATGTCTAATTAATATTATTCAAACAACTTAATTTTGTATCACTCGTTTTATAATGATTAAAGTTATTACCTATTTGGATTAAATTTTATAATTTTATATATACATTAGTTTAAAATTTATCTTCAATAGAGATGTTTTATATAATTTATTATGGTGGCTTAATTCAAATATTTTAAAATTAAATTGTTATATTTATATCTATTATGTATTAATATAAATATGATACGTATAACTTATCCATTGATAAGATTTGAGTATATTTCTAATATATTAATTAAAGACTAATAAAAATAACTAAATTTCACCACTTAAAAGTAAATAAAGTGACATTATGTAGTTTTAATTTGTAGCAAGTTGCCAGCTCGGACAGGGAAATCATTAAAGAGAGATTGTGTGTGTGTGGGATCTATAGCCAGCGCCAGCACAGCTATTTTTCAATTATTTACCAAATGAATGTGGGGCTGGCGAAGCTTTCGGTGTATTGGGAGAGAAAAGAAACAGCCAAAAATCATTTTCTTTTAAAATATAGGTAATAAAAATGCTATAATTATTTATGTAGTCGGTTATCTCTATGTACCAGTGCTCCGTTTTCTAGGGTGGGTCGCAATTTACCAATCTCCCAGCCCCCCTTAGCCGCCCGGATTAGATTCCATTGTTGTTTGATTTTTAATTGCCAAATGCATGTTAAACTCCTGATGTTATTGGTCAGTGAAATAATTGACATGAACATCATCCACCTATGACAAGCTGAGCTAAGCTAGCAAGCAATGGCGATATCTTTGCCTGCTATTCTGCCTCAGCTTCTTCCTATTTTAGCTGTTTTCTTCAACATTTGCTTCTCCTGGGCAGCCTCCGATTCCATTTATGAATCCTTTGTTCAATGCCTAACTAGCCAGTCCAAACCCTCAGATCATGTCTCCAATATTGTCTACTCTCACTCCAATTCTTCCTACCAATTTGTTTTGCAAGAATATATCCGTAATGCTCGTTTCAATACTTCTTCCACACCGAAACCGATAATCATCATCACCCCTTTGACAGAATCGCATGTCTCAGCAGCCGTCATCTGCACCAAGAAGATTGGCTTTCAACTCAAAATTCGAAGCGGCGGCCATGACTTTGAGGGCATATCTTATGTATCTGACAAACCGTTTTTCATTCTTGATATGTTCAATCTACGTTCAATATCCGTTAACATGTTCGATGAATCCGCTTGGGTTGAGGCCGGTGCCACGCTTGGAGAACTTTACTATAGGATTTGGGAAAAAAGCAAAGTCCATGGATTTCCTGCAGGGGTTTGTCCCACTGTTGGTGTTGGCGGGCACATAAGCAGTGCTGGTTATGGTAACATGGTGAGAAAGTATGGTCTCTCTGTGGATCATGTGGTGGATGCCAAGATAGTGGATGTTAACGGTAAGATTCTTGACAGAAAAAGCATGGGGGAGGATCTTTTCTGGGCTATCAGAGGCGGTGGAGGAGCCAGTTTTGGGGTAATTTTGGCTTACAAGATCAAGCTTGTTCCTGTTCCTGAAACAGTTACGGTTTTTAAAGTTGAAACAACTTTAGAACAGAACGCTACTGACGTTGTTTACAAGTGGCAATCCATTGCTCCCACAACAGATAACAATTTGTTCATGAGGATGCTTGTGCAAACAATTACATTAAACAGGCAAAAGACTATCAGAATTACGATCAATGCATTATACTTGGGGGAAGCCAACAATCTTGTCTCTTTGTTGGCCAAAGATTTCCCCGAATTGGGTCTAAAAAGAGAGAATTGCTTGCAGATGAGTTGGATTGAGTCTGCTCTTGGGTGGGCTAGTTTTGGCAAAGGAACTTCACCGAATGTGCTGCTTGATAGAAACTCTTACCATGTTAAGTTCATGAAGAGGAAGTCGGATTATGTGCAGACTCCTATATCTAAGGGTGGACTGGCATGGCTTTGGCAGAGGATGATCGAACTAGGAGAACCAGGGCTGGTTTTCAATCCATATGGAGGAAAAATGAATGAAATCAAGGCAACTGAAACCCCATTCCCTCATAGATCCGGGAATTTGTTTAAGATCCAGTATTCAATAAACTGGAAGAAGGCAGGAATAGAGGCAGACAAAAAATACACAAATCTGGTGAAGAGGCTTCACAGTTGCATGACTGGCTTCGTGTCCATGAACCCAAGAAGAGCTTATTTGAACTACAGGGACCTTGACATTGGCATCACCCAAAATTGGAGCTATCTTGAAGGTAAAATTTACGGAGAGAGTTATTTTAATGGCAACTTTGAGAGATTGGTGGATGTAAAGACAGCAGTGGATCCCGATAATTTTTTCAGGAATGAACAGAGCATCCCCCCTCGTACTAGTAAGGACTAGAAGAAAACCTTACAATCATAATGCAATGCTACAATAATTACTTGCAATTTCAATTCTCTTTATTATTAATGTTCAGTGTCAATATTTATGACAATTGACTGTCGGAGCAATTATTATCTCCACAGCTACAATAAACTCCGCAATTTAAATACCTGATGATTAACATTATAGCTACAGGTTTGGGTATAATTTCTTCATCGCTTTTGGGTGCATCCAATTCTAATGTTATTATGTCACTCTATCCATCTGCCTAAGATTCAAATTACTATTTTCCAATTAGTTAACCAAAGGCAAAGTCCTGCATCGGTACTTCTTTGTCATTTTGGCCTAACTCATTTTTTTTTCCTCTTACTACCCTCTCTATTCGTTTAAAATCTTCATCTAATTCAACAAGGTTTTTTTTTTTTTGAATTAGCATATAGATAATATCAGGCACAGATCCTGCCCATAAGTTATGAGTACCAATCTAGAATTCTAGTTTGCTAGCTCCTGAGCTAACTTATTAATTACACTTCATGCACACATGGTTAGAAAGAACATTATTGCATCCGATATCTATCTCCCCAAAATTTCTAGCATTGGGCTACTTCATTCCCACAGGCAGCCTTGAATAATAAGACCAGCAAAACACAACCCCACAACTAAGTCCAACCCTTTCTTAATAGCTATCCCATCACTTCCACATGAAAATGGAGAAAAAACAGCACCCAACTTTTAAGTTGCAGAGGCAAGGACCCCCGCTAACGTCCCTTATGACAACGCTAATGTAAGCAACCTCTCCTCCGCCACTAAGAGAGGCATCAACATGACTTTAGTAAAAACCCTCTTGTGGATTCTTTCTTGATTCCGACTCAGCTGTTCGCTCCCACCTTGCATTCCCTCCATCATGCATTATCTTAGAAAGCGAAGTACAAAATGCATCATGATAACTTCTGTGACGGTTTAGCCATGAAAATTTATATATATATATATATATATATATATATTGAATTAGACTATTGAATCTAATAATCGTAATTTACTATATTTTCTAATATTTTTGTATTTATTTATTTTATTTATAATTAAAATATATACATACAGCTAAAAATAATAAATAGAATTATCAGGTTAGATGCAGAGGAGAGAGAAACAACACAACAAACAAAAAAATCAAGCTTGTCGTTTACTGAGCCGCCAAGAATTAGATTAATGATATCTATCATAAAGTGGTTACAATACGTTCTTGACGCTTCAACTTTGCTTATTTTCGTAGGATCTGCCACCTTGAAGAACCTAGGTGAGAGTTCAACCAGCCACTTGGGATCTACCACCTTTAACTCTCGCATGCTTTGAGTCATCACCATAGATCACCCAGTCCGGTTGTCTCCGAAGGAGGGCACTACTCGGGTGTATATAACAAACAGGCTGGTTCTCCACCAGAGTTCTATATCCCTCTAGTGGGTCCTTCCTAGCAGAATGGAAGGAAAAACCTGCTGTGATAGCTTTTCTGTTCTTTGTAAAGTTCTTTCCTGCGCTCACTACATCCAATTTGCACCTGAAATGAAAACCATCAGATTGCCCTTCACATTACAACCTCAACCACGAGTAATAATTGTTAAAAACTTAAAAAAGGCATTAATTCTCGTACTTGTGAACATAACAAATTCAAACAGATTAATGAATTGAGAGAGAGAGAGAGAGAGAGAGAGTCTAGTTACTGAAGCTAATGTAGAACATGTTCAGATTACTACCAATAAGACACTACCATGATAATCCAAGGGCAATAAAGCAAGTTCAGACAATGAGAGACATTCACAATTAGATTTGCATTCTCTCAAGGACAGATCCAAAGTCCCTACTATAGCACCCAAAAATAAGAAACTTTGAAAGCAGGTTGGTGAGAAATTTGCAGATCAATTAAAGCCCAAACAACATTCTGTATTTTTCAGCTTGACAAGCAACTGGAGTTACCACTTATTATTGCAGTAATAATATTCTCAAACGTTAGTAAAGATATGTTCAACTAGTGATGAGAAAAATGTTAAAAGGTACAAATATATCCTAAACTAACAATGCAGGAAAGTTAACTATTAGAGTGTAGCACACAGTTAAAATCGTAAAACCAGAAATGTGCAAACATGAAGGAAAATATCAAGACCAGAGACAATTTGCAAAAAAGAAAACGTAAAATCAAAAGCTAGATGAACATACTCATCCATGATTCTGAGCAGCTGTTTTCTGACATCCTGTGCCCTCCTCAAGAATCTAGACTGAACAAAAATTTCAAAATACCAAGGCCCCAAAAAGTTATTTGCTTTGCAAGCTCATATACAGCAAGTAGAGTCAAATGATCTCCCTCAGGCTGAAAAAACTAGGCCTTCTTCTGGTCAGCTTGAGATTGCTTTTCCCTTGGCCTGCAGAATATGTTACCTATTTGGATCATAGCAATAATTGTCAATATTTCAACACTACACCCAAGGTCCACAATGGCCAATATACATATTGCATAGTGGTGGATCAAGAGGAAATTCTGCCATTTTCCCCACCAATTCATCGAAAGTCCCTCCTCATCCAGAGCTCCTTGACTGTACGATTGCTCCATGGCAGAAATGAGAGCTTGGGTTTAGGCGGATCCATAAGATTAAACGAAAGATCATTTATGCCAATAGCCTTCATTGCTAATGTAATCATGCCAACATTATTCCTCTGGATTTTAGGAATTGTCATAGGAGACATCTCATTTTGGTATGCACTTTCAGTGTCCAAGCAGTAGCATTTGCCACATCCAGTACGCCCAGCGCACCTAGCACATTGCTTGGCTGATGCTTGTGAAATTGGTGTTATGACCAGGGAATCAAGCCTTTGCTTCAAATTATAAACTTTTTGTTTTGAAAAACCTGGTTCAACCACATACAATATTCCATCTATAGTTAAAGAAGTTCACCAACATTGGTTGCCACAACCATCTTCCTTTTCCCTAAAGGTCTAGAGTAAAAAATCTTAGACTACATTTCACTAGGAAAGGCACTATAAACTACTCAAATAATCAACTCAAGAACATTTTTACCTAGCCCTTTCATCCTCTCATAAATATACTGGCATGCAAAATCAATTTCCTCTTGACCGATCAAGAAAAGGAGAATGTCACCTTTAGGTTTAGTCAAGTGTATCTATATGATTGTTATCAGAGCTGCATCTAGGTGGTCACTTTCAAGCTATTTCGTATAGAGTATTTCCACATGAAATGATCTCCCGAGAATTGAGAAAATACTACAGTTAAAGAAATACCTTGAAAACTTTTCTGCATCTAGTGTAGCAGATGTAACAATCAAACGAAGATCAAGTCTCCATTTCACAAGCTGCTTTAGTAAACCTAAGAAGGACATCAATATGAATTGTACGCTCATGAGCTTCATCAAGCATAATGACTAAGTATTGAGAAAGATTCTCATCAATCAGAATTTTCCTTAGAAGCATACCATCAGTCGTGTACTTGATGACAATGTTTAGACCGATACAATCTTCAAAACAAATGCCATAGTCAATTTCTTCCCTTAACCAATAATCGAATTCCTCAACTACCTTTTTCACCACAGACATTTAAGCTACCCTCTAAGGCCGACTACATCCAATCATACTCCTTGTAGCCCACTTAGCCTCAGCAAGGTATTAAGTTACCTGGGTTGTCCTACCTAAAACAATCTTACCAATGACCACCAAAGCCTGATTATCATGCACAGCCTGAATCAGTTCCTTTTTTAGTTTATAAATGGGCAGGCCTTGCCTTTACTATTGGATGGAAAGTTAGACCTCTACCCAAAGGTCAAAGCTTTTCCAAAAGCATCATTCTTCCATTCAGGCATGTAATTACCTGACAATCCTGTTGGATATCAATAAGGATGATTTATGTGTATACACGGTGCATAAATATGATGCACAATCAATATTCGAGGTGAATGAGAAATTGTTCTCATAATACTCACTTGAAGAGGAAGATAATCTAGTTTAGATAAATTTTAAAATTTAAAATTTGAAGTTATCTAGATTTTTAGAATCTAAATTTAAAATTTAAATTTTAAAATTTGAAAA
>JBBYHM010000004.1:6729696-6747625 GCA_038381775.1 Adansonia rubrostipa | reverse complement strand
ATATATATATATATATATATATATATGTGATAAGGTTGAACCGGTTAGTGGGCATTGCTAGATGTATGCAAGTGGGACAGACAGATGGTGATGGAAGCACACAGCATCTTAGCTACTTTACACCAAATAGAAGCAGATCAAGGGCCCTACCACTGCACAATAAGCATCACCTAATGCTATTTTCAGCCCTCCACAACAATCCATACTTCCCATTGGCAGTTGGGAAAATTGTGGAGGAAGGAAAGAAAACCAGTTACCGAACCATTCCTCTGACGTTCCGCAGGAATCGGATGCCGATGCATTAACATGCGATACGCATTTACCAAACAACAGAGAACTTCAGGCAAATTGGTTATCGCCCACACAGCCCAGGCAGAGATGATCGAGAAAAGTACAATAACAAAAAAGAATATATGGTATGCCATCTTTACATAACTTCAGGCAAAAACTAGCACGGTTGTTTCCATAAAATCAAGCACAAGCTACAAGATGTGACGAGAAAAATAAAAATAAATAAATGCACAGAGGCACAGCATATCAACTACATATTCTCCATCCCCACTAAGTAAATAACAGACAATCAGTAATCAGTAAACCTATTCTATATTAATTTGGGTCACCTAAACAAAACAGAAGGAAAATAACCCTATTCAACCCAAAACCCACAAGCCGAACAAGTACTTCACCCTTGAGAACAAGAGTCAGTAAAAAACCTAGTCAACTTCATACATCAAGAGTCAGTTTCCGCCGTACTACCCCCCCTTTACTAGAACAAGCATTCTCCCAAATTTCTCAACGACACTGTACAAACTATCAAAAGACTCCCTATATACAAAACTAAGAATACTAACCTAGCATAATTACTGCTATGAGCAATTAAGCTTCTCTTCTCCAAGGACTGGATGACGAAGCCTCTTATGTTGGTTCCCTCAGATACCCAAGAAGCGTTTCAGCCTGCAAAATTAACATTTAACAAATATGTCAATTGTCAATATAAGCAAACATTACTTAATGTTGAACAATATAGAATGCATCCAAAATCAGCATTCTGTGTAAAATGCATGTTGCATTTTATGGCGTAGATAACAACTCAGCAACTCTGAGCAATGCTGAGTTCTGATTATCCAAGTACAACTAAATAATCGAGTAATGTTTACTCAATCAAGTAATTCAATCAACCATAAAGCGCGTTTGAATTAGAAACACACTATCTACTATCTAGTTATTATCAAGCATTCAACGTTATCCACCAGCAATCAAAGGGATAAGGTACTTCCACTTCAGACGGCCATTTCATTATCTTTATTCACGCAAGGCAAACAAGTAATATAAAAAAAAAAAAACCAAATTACCTTATGCTTAGCCACAAGAGGTTGGATTCCACATTCCCTAACAAGCAAACCTCGATTCCTAATACTATCAGCACACAACTGCAACAATGTCAACACTGCGAACTCCTTCCCCTTGACAGACCCATCCTCAATTGCCTCCACCAGAACCGCAATCCCACCTTCCTCCACAATAGCTTCCCTTCCTTCCTCAATTCCCGCCAAGCTACTAAGAACAACCATCGCCTTCTCTGACATCCCGGTCCCTTGCTCTCCCACCATCCCAACCAAAGGCCTAACTGCACCCGCACTGACCACCTTTTCTTTGTTCTGCCTGGCCGAACACAGCTTATAAAGGGTTGTCAGTGCATCTTTCTTGCCTCTGTTGGACACGTTCATCAAAAGAGATACCAGTGGCGGGATAGCCCCGCATGCTCCGATGGAACTCTTGTTTTCTTCAATCAAAGCTAAGCTCAGAAGTGCACAGGCCACGTTTTGCTTGGAGGTTTCGGTTCCTGTCTTGAGAACAAACACTAATGACTTTATAGATCCTGCATTTATAATTCGGGTTTTGTTCGCTTCGAAGAGTGACAAAATTCAGTGACGCAGTCACTGCGTGCTCTTGAGTCCCAGGATCGCTGTTTCATAGAAGCGGAATCAGAGCAGGGATCGCACCGTATTCTCCGATCGATGCAGGGTTATCCACGCGATTCTTCGCTAGTAGCCTGAGCTTAGCCGCAACAGATAACTTGACCGCAATGGACGGTGATTGGAGGCCGTCGATGCAGATCTTGACTGTCGGTTGAAGATCCCATGGCGAAATATTCTCGATAATTTCTGTAGAGAAATTTTCTCTCTACAAAAAGCCGTGACACGGCTTCTCGGTTCCATTGCTGCTCTCATTTATCAAGGCGTTTTCAGGAGAGGGTAAGCTCGCTAGCCGTTGCAACTCACCAGAGATGTCACTGCTACAAGCGGAGAAATCACTGAAGGCTTGAGAAATGTCCAAAAGTGGTCGTTCTCTGAATCAGACTTAACCGATTTGGTGTTGCTTTTGGAAGCTAGTTCGCCGAGACGCATGTCGATAACGATTTCGGTGAGATTTTCGGAGAGAAATCCGGACCTTTCAGGAGCAGAACTGGTGAAGGAGCAGCTGGTGTTGTCGTTTTGGTAGAGACTGGAGCATATGGTACGCATGGAACGGCCGGTCGTGTATCGCTGGACTGTGGTGGTCGAAGCTGAACCTTGGGTGGTGTGGAGATTTCGACCCAAAGGAAACCGATTTGAATTCGACTGAGAATCTTCCAGCGAAACCATTTTCAGAAACAATAAAAGAATTTCAGAAGTACCAGCGATTAAATTAACGCAATTTCGCAACTGTTTCTTGGTTTTTAAGAGAACACATATGATTTCAATATTTAATGGTGAACGAGAGATACAGACGAAGTGAGAGAGAAAAACGTGGGAGGCTCGATTTCATCTTTACGGCCTGGATTTTCTTTGCTTTTGATCTGGTGCTCTTCACAGCTCAGCTCTTGGCATCTGTTCTAAATAAAAATATAGTTACAGTCCGTTAAAAACAAGCCATTGACACACTAGATAAAATGGCACGTGGTCCGTTCTGATATTGTCAGTTTTTTCTAGTAGGCCCAGCCCAATATATATATATATATATATATGACATTGGTCGATTTAAAGATCGACGGTTGTGAATGACGGTGGTCACAGCCATCTGTTCTCGACACTTTTCCGAAAACCTTTTCCTTTATAGAATTGAAGCCTGCCCTGGTTGCGAATTTTCACCCCAAATGGATTTGGTAGAAAGACAAGTGGCTCCTTAGAGTTAGACTGAGACAGTTAGAGTCAGAGGTGAAACCTTTTTTACACTCTTGTCTTGTCTGCTACTGCTACTGCTAGCTTAGACCTTTGAAAACAGCAGTAAATTGTGTTGATGGCCCTTCAACTTATCATTAAGTGTCATATATATATATATATATATATATATAGATCAATCTCTTCAATTCAAGCTTTGAATATATGAATAAATATATAAGCTCAAAGGAATAAAAAAAAAACATAAAGGACAAGGATGGCTTCAATCAAACCAATTAATATAAATTTAATGATGTCAACCTTAATTAATTTGTATCGTATGAGTTATTAATAGAGTTAATTTTTCTACAAACAAAAATGATTGTTGTGGATGGCTACATGCGTCATAATAAATTAATCAAAACAAAATGATTGCATTTATTGGTTAAAATTGAAATTAAGTGCTTAATTGGTGCGTACTTTTGTCTAACAAATGTCAAAGCTGGAGACCGGAGAGTGGACAGGACAGGAATTCACTCGGCATCTGGGAGGCTCAGCTCAACAACAGGGCACATAAGCCGCACGTGTCTTGCAGGGAAGGCCTAGGGCAGGGCAGAGCAAGGCTGTAATTGTATTCGTATATACTAGCAGGAGGAGGAGGCTAGTAGCTCAGCTACTAGTATCAACGTCTTATATGCAGCCAAAGGCATTGAAGAAAGAGGAAGTGACTTATTAATTTAAGTGTATATTTGGTGTTCACTATTATTTATTTTTATATTTATTATTATTTTAATTTATGTTTTGTCCCTTAATAATGCAACATATATTGGTGAGTTGCTTAGCACCTTAACCACTCTGTTAGTCTAATATAAATATAATTATTAAGATAAGAAAAGATTTGGTTGTCCCCACTTACCCTACATAATATATAGATATCATATATATATATATATATATATATACACATATATATATAGAGCAAACATTTGATGATTAGTCAAATAAAATAAAATAGAACAGCTATCGGAGAAGATATGAGATTGAGAGAGAGAGAGAAACGTGAAGGAACTTCCAGCCGCATCTGGAATCCCAATTACCAATTATTATTAATTTAATGAAATCAATAAACACTGTCCTCATTTGCTGTAATAAAATGTTGTACTTGCTATTTTCTTTTTTATATTACTATTATTCACGACAATATTTTTTTAATATAATAAATAATAATTTAAATTTAAATAGGTGAATTTGAATATGTGAAATTTGAGTTTGGACTTTAGAATAAAAATCTAAATCGGCCGAAACTTTATTAATTGTAAATGGGGGTGCCGTGAGTATACTCACTTGTATGTCCTTAATTTCCTATACTATCCTATCCTATCCTCCCCTCCCCTTTCTGGCTCCTCCCTCCCTCATGGCAAAAGTTCCACTCCACAAGATCGCAAGACCTTTTTGTGATTATCCATCCATCCATCCATCCACCCACCAACAGAAAAAGAAAATGACCCTAAAACCAAATGCATTAGGCAAATCAGAGGTTGCATTGTTTGTAAAGAATAATAAATGAAATGGTCCAACCACCGAAGCTTCCTTCCTTCAACCTCTTTCCCATTTCTGCCTCTCTCTTTCTCTCTCTCTTTCTTATTAGAGAACCCAGAATTACTTCACCCACAAAAACCACGTTTCATGAACAATCCTTCTTACAGGAGATGTTGCTAACGATTTAATAGAAAAGACCTTTGGTTCCTATTTTATTACATTACATTAGATTTCAAGTAGACAAACATTACATATATAGGGTTTCCCTTAGAATGGACCGGCCATGGTGGATATTAATATTAATTATTTCCTAGAAAATAATAATTATAATTCCTCTTTTTTTAAATGAAAGAATGCTCATTATATTCAGATAATTTTGTTCCACACTCAAACAGACATAAATGTTCGTTGAAGATTTGTTAGCCTTTCTAATCTTGCTCTAAAGTTTAATCTTGAATATCATTACATATATATACCCACAGGCACAGATTTGTTTCTTTCAACATTTTAACTTGTAAATTATCAATTACTGGAAGTGCAGTCAAGCTTGGAACACATAACAGCCAGAAACAAGAATTATAAACCACAAACGTAAGAGCTGAATCAATCAACCATCTCAATTGATTAATTCATCGGGATCTCATACATACAAATTCAATTATTCCATTCTTACCTTCATAACATTATTTTACGTATCCTCACCCTACCCAATCTATTCGTCTTTTTCCGTCCAAAGATGTTTATGTGGGGCATTCATCCCAAATATTGAGAATTGCAGATAAAATCATAAACGACGATTCCAACAGAAGACAAGAGGCAACAGAAATGAAGAGCCTTCTTTTTACATATTACACCTCCTTCTCAAAGGAATACAGGATCGCCATATGATTCAGTCAAATTGTGCTTGATAACTTTAGTTGTTATTATTTAAAACAAAAAAAAAAGTGATTAGAGTACACTACAGCTCACTCTGGCCGGTCTCTAGGCTTAAAGGGCAGCGATTTCTTTCACAACTTGTGCCTTGTCTGCCTCAAACTGTTCGTCCTCTGCAAGAAATAAAACAGGAAAAATGAAACTATAAATAAAGTGCCAACCTTAGAAATTTACAAGGAAAAAAAAAATGTTACTACGTGTTTTTCTTTTGCACCTTTATCAGTCTTGAAATCTGCAAACAAACGTAGAAGCTTGCTTTTATTCGCAACAAATATACTAACAATGTCTGGAGGCTTGTTCTGGTTCGCAGCAAACAACTGTAGAAATATAGACAAAAGATATATAAATAACAAAAGGATATTGTAAGCAATTTAAAGTATCTAATTACCAAGTGTTCCAAAGAGGACAAGAAATTTAGCATTGCACCTTGAAAACATGAAAAGCATCTAGTTGGATGCTCTTGCTTGATTCCTGCGATTAAAGGAATCCCCTATTTAGTGCTTCCAGTTTATCCATAATAATAACACCAAATTTAAAAACACTGTAGTTGGTCTTTAATACTTGAACAGGGAAAATCAAAGTAGTTGCAGCTACTCGGACAATCATATCTACGGGCCAGTATTATTCTCAACATAAGCTTTACTACCATAAACTAAACTAAGAATAATATTTGCTAACTTATGCTTCATGTTTGAAGCTTCATGTGAGATATGCAATAGGCCAAGTTGGACAGTAGAATAGAATAACATCAAGACATCAAACTCTCAGCAAATATCATCATTCCAAAATAATGAGGGATAAACAAAACATGAAAGCAAGAGACCAGGGGAAGTGTCATACCCTTAGAAGATTCATAAGAATCCTTAAATTATCCCTTGAGCTTACATATCTAGTCATGACAGCTGAATTCGACCGGTCCAACAAAATATCTCCCAACAACTATATCATTCAGAAGAGAAAATATAAAATAAAAAAAGTCTCCTTAGCAACGAAAACTAGAACTGCAATTGCTACTGTCACATCTTATTTAAGAAAATTTAAAAATAGAACAGCCATCGTACTTGATACTACTATGATTTCGACAATTTGAAAAAGGAGCTTCAATTAAATTGAGTTATCAAATCTTAAGCAGCACTTTTGTCATCCTTCTATTAACAAACTATTGATGTTTTGAATCCCAAAATGGTAATACAATCTTTCCACACTTAATAATTCTCAAAACTCATATTTTCGGTTTGAATCAGCAAATGAACCCTTTGAAAACTCCGAAGTGAAGTCAAGCATGTTTTAAAGCACCAAGCTTTTGTTTTGATTAAAAAAAACTATAATATTCCCTTTTTTTTTGGGGGAGGGGGGGTATGGTCACACCTTGACAGCTTGTCTTCTCGTAATGTAGTTGCTAGATTCCAGCAACTTCGAGTTATATTCTGAAAAAAACTGGAACAACAAAAACGGTTAAGTTCATTGAGCTCCAATTAATGAAACTTCTCAACATAAAAAAGGCATGAAGAAGAAATTCAGATGCTCTTAATGTAGCTATCTGTAGCATCATTACACTTTACAACCGTTACAAAAATATCAAGTCAAACAACATAAAACAGCAAATAAAATGATTTTAGTGGAAACAATTTACAGGCTCACAGTAAAAGGAGAAAAAAAAAAAAGGTAATAATTGTGAGCTGACTTGATTATTTAAGTACCATGATCGTATTTAACATCAAAACTTCACAATTTAAAGGATGACAGTAATGAAGGAGCAAGACTTACCCAGTCATAGTTCTTGGAAAGAAATTCAGCTACGGTGGACTTATGCCTTGTCAAGAGCTCCTGCAACAAACAAGATATTACACAACATCAGCAGTCTAAAGCATTGTTTAAAAACCTGGAAGAAAGAAGGGGAGGAACATGGGGAAGTTCATGACAGGATGACTCAACATCAACAAAACAACTCTTCTTGATGTGCTGAAACTGAAAAGCAACTCTGTTTCAAAAACATAAGATCAAAATGCAAATCAAGTCCCCTCTTCAAAACAGGTTGTTCTGAAACTAGATTCCAATGTCAAATGCAGATTCAGAAGTGCAACATTAAGATGCAGACAGAAACCGAGAGGGAAAAAAAATGATCATTTTAACTTAATTAGATCAGCAATACTCGACCTTAAAAGCTGCAGCAGCATCAGCAGCAATGTCAAAATTTGGAAGTTGTATATAGTCAAAAAACTTCTTCACGTGCTGTGACTCCAAAACATACCTGCAAATCAGCCAAAAATTGTAACATACAGCTATAATATATCAGAATCAATTATTTGAAATTTCTGTTAAAAATTTTAGGAGATAAGGCTCTCAAATAAAAATCTGTTACAGAAAGGAAAAAAAAAAAAAAAAGGAAAGCTTTAAAATGTTAATAATGGACAAGATTGCCTCTTGAGTGCATACATTATTGGCTGACTAGATGGAGGAATTTAAAATGACTTGGTGTATCATTATATTCACAAAAGGGATGAGAAACCAAGTCATTAAGGTAAGAATTAACCGGGTCGACTATTCTCACCTTGCAACAGTCTGATGCCGTATGCATTCTCTCAGCATTGCACCATAATGTAAAGCCATCTCTGAGTTTTCATAACTGAATATATAACATTTAAGACTCAAAAGATGGTGATAAAATGATAGATACAAAATAAAGCTCAATTTGACAGCCTAACCAAAAGATCACTTAAATCAGGTATCATCCATGGATTAGAATTCTAGCTTCATTATAAGCCAGGCCTATGATGCTCCGACTCTTTAGTTTTCTAAGAGTACCCATGTCCAACGCACATTCATACATGGATATGGGGATATGATCCTCCGAGGATCCTCCAAATACTTGGAAAGTTAGAAAATTTGAACAAAGATGTGTCGGACACATACCTCATATCCAACACACACACACACACACACTTGAGGTTGAATAACATAAAGCTCGGCAAATATTTTGCACACTTGTGATTTGATCAATAAGTAGAATCCAGTAATAGAAGTGCCCCCACATTTCCCTTTGCAGAATTAAAGAATAAAACAGAATACTTAAAACCATCATTAAATTATAATCTTATTCTTAGCTCTATCAATAAGTTGTCAAAACCCGACAACAGAGAGACAAAGATTCAAGGAGCTAATAAAGTCGTGTTGAAAATCAACCTACCAGTCATTACATAAATCATAAACACCAACAAGAAAAAAACAATAACCACAAGTTCATAACTTCTGTAAACCTTTTCAGATTCCCACTTACCCTGCTATCAAAACATCCATAAGATCTATATTCGCCTTCAAGTAATCAGAAGCAATCAACCGTGAATTCACTTGTTGCCTTTGCAAATTTGCAACAACTTGAGTTGCATCTTTCCTTGACTGCAAAGGAAGATACTTGTAAAATTATCATAGAAGCGATAATTAGGATAAACTCACAGTGCTGCAACAAAATCTCTTGCTAAGGCAGGTTTGCATATCTAGACATTGTCTGATAAGTTAAGCCATCTAAATTATAGTGAATTGGTGTTACCTCTAAGTTCAATTTAGGAAGACAAGTGATCAAGAGCCTTAGCGTGTTCTCTTTGAAGAACTCGTTAGTCAGTTGTGCACAAGCTTCCGAGACTGGCTCAGTTTCACTATTTCCATAAAGAATAGACTTTAACTCCCTAATATTTTTACATAACTCAGCCATCTGCATCAAAAGTACGACCAAAGGCAAGGATTAGAGAATGAAAGTATGCTCCTTTCAGTAAATCAAACAGTTGCTCATTCTCTAGAAAATCAACACTAAACATCTGCCACTTCAAAAATACATATGCAATTCCCCCCTACCCCTAGTAATTAAAATCACATGCTCAAGTCAATTAAATTCTTACCGGGAGGTCAAAATTCCAAAAATAGGGGGTGAGGGTGGGGGGCGGGGGGGATGTTCGACATCGATAAAGAGAAAATAAAAAAAGTCAAATAGCAATCAAAGCAAGTCGAACTAATTAATGAGCCATAAGTGAATTTGTACTAGTTTGCGGACCTTCTCCTCCCGCTTGGATTCACGACTGTCGGGGGAGCGGTCGGCATAGATGAGGAGATCACGAGTTTGCCGCAAGATATCAACCGGAGTTCGCGGTTTGGATTTGAAGAGCCCCTTCATCTTGTCAAACGATGACTTGTTGTCGTAGAGGTTTGGAGTAGCAGTAGTACCAAGGAGAAGCCACAGCCTCTGCCCGACGGCTCTGCTCACTGCACCGCTTGGCTTCGATATACAAAGTCCTATCCTTCCAAGAAAAAAAAAAAAACAAAAATATCACAACTTCTTCTTCACTCTCCGTTCAGTTACTGTGTTGGATAAGGATTGTTTCTGATAATGACGACTTTACTTCAGGTTGGATGGTTTGTTTTTTTATCTATCTACATAATATAATAAAATTAACTTAAATTATTAAATATGTCATAAATAATATTTTAAATAATTTAATATTTACACATAATTTTAATATTATTATAATAATTATATTTAAATAATTAAAATTAATTAATAAATAAAATTAATTTGATTCACGTATTATTAATTAATAAATAATATTTATTAAAAATAAAAATGAAAATATACTTTAATTTAATAAATAAAATTTATAATAATTAAAATTAATTAATTTATTTTATATGTAAGTAACTCGAGTAATTAGATTGAAAATAAATTTAGAAAAAAAGATTATTTTTATGTTTATAATAGTAAAATTTGTTCACTTAAACTTAGTGAATAGAATTTGTAATTCTTGTAATTAATGTGAATATCATTAACACCTAATTCAATAGGTTGAATTGGAAATAAATTTAAGTAATATAAATATTAGTATTTAATTAATCCTAATAATTTGATTTGATTATAGATTTTATAATGCTAATTTATTATTAAAATTAATTTAATAATAATGATAGCCATTGATAATATAATTTTACATGTAACTCAAACAGTTATATTAAAAAATTTTAAGTAATATAAATTCAATAACCTTTTGTTATATAGAACTTAAATACAGTTTTACTAGTATAAATCTTATTTAAATAATTTTCATAATATGATTTTATTATTGACAATAATAATATAACTTAAAATGTAAAATGTATATTAACCGTGCAACGCATAGATATGGTACATAGTATTTCAATTATTTTTGCCTATTTGATTATTTTAACCCAACTTTAGAATTTCCTTATGCATAAGCGTCATTATCATTTTCTCAATAGACATGTGATATTTTCTTTCACCCAATCGTGCCCTTGAGGTGATCGGAATAGAATCACTATCCCTACTTATCTCACATATTAAAGCACTTGACGTAAAATTAAATAATGCTTTAAACTTATTTATCACAAATATATTATTCTTATTTCAAAAGATATATCTAATAAAATATATAAGTTACTTACCTATATATTCAAAAACTATTTTTTGTATACTTTATTTATTTTTTATACATGATATATGGCGGCTGTTCTTTTATCTTATGCGCTTCGCCTGTTTGTTGGTGCGGGGGTTAGGTTCGGCTGAGTTATATGCTTTACAGGCCGACATCACATGTTGATTAGAACCAATAATATGTGGACACGTAACCAGTAAGTTAGACTGGGCGGTACTTGGAGATTTGACTTGGGGTCCTACCGTCCTACTCCTACGACGCACCCACTCATAATCCCTCACTCTACCTGCCATCCCCAGGAGATGGAAAATGGAAAAAGGTTTTTTCATTTTCCATCAAAATAAAAAATATCACAATAAAAGAGACAGTTTTAACACATGCATGACCTTTGTCAATTCTTTTACTAAAAGATAATTGGATAATGCTTTCTGTTGTTGCTATCTAATCTTTTAATCAAAGAAATGTGAACCGAAAAAAAAAAAGTGGATTTGCATTATTGGCAGACTTAAAGTACTTTTATGATCCAATAATTGTACTGAAAAAAGAAAGCCTATAGCAAGTCAATCCCTAAAATACCATTAAATAATGTTAGCTTTTATCTAATCCTAAGTGTTCCACTGGGGAGATGACGAAATAGTCCGTGCTTAACGATATTTTAATAATCTTCATCTGT
The DNA here is from genome assembly GCA_038381775.1 of Adansonia rubrostipa. Classification (NCBI taxonomy): domain Eukaryota; kingdom Viridiplantae; phylum Streptophyta; class Magnoliopsida; order Malvales; family Malvaceae; genus Adansonia; species Adansonia rubrostipa. The sequence goes on along the minus strand of JBBYHM010000004.1, from coordinate 6,735,905 downwards.
CTGTCCCCCTTGCTTGTGAGTTGTGATTGACGAACAGAGGGTGATGTACAGAAAACTTCTTAAACTTCAAGAGTGCTGTGCTTGTATGACATGAGATGAGTTGAGGTCAAATTCTGTAAATCTAAAAATGGTTCCTCGGAGGGATGGAGTGGATGAGGCATAATAGTTTTAGATTACATTGACATCATTTGGGTAGAGTTTGCTTAACTTTCCACCTTGCAATTGCAATACAGCCTACATGCAGAGAGAAAGACAACCTTCCTGTCTGGAAGATTTTGGAACTGCAGTCTGCATACCTCTAGTCAATCATATGATTAGTTTAGAGAAGGAAGAAGAAGAAGATGGATGGTGGAAGCTAGGTGGTCAGCATGTGAATTTGGCTGATGGAAAGTGGATGGGGTTGGGAATTGGGAAGGCCGAGGGAGGTTGGATGGTGGCCCCATTTGTAAAATAGTTCAGGTGGGGGTGGTTTTAGCTTTTAACAATTGAGAATGAATCAGCTCTTGTTTCATCAGCTAACACGGCTATTACTTTGACTTTTGGTTGCTGTTTTGATTTTTTTTTTTTAGCTAAAGTAAATATATTTGGGTGTAAAAAAAATACAAATTCCAATAACGTATGAGTATTTTATATAATTTTAGATGACAAAAATGTAATAATGCATTATCATCATCATCATCATCATCATTGTCATCTGGTTTCAAAAGTTTCACGGTCGATATAGTAATATAGTGGTTAAATAGAAGTTCGGGTAGGGAGAATCAGCCCATACTGAAACAGATGGTTCCAGAACTTCCTATGGGCCAACCTATTTGATTGCGAGTCTTGTTTGTGAGCCTATATAAATTGGGACAGGTCCACTGGAAAGATGAGATGGTGTGACGCTGAGTTGCTGACTCAGTGACTTTTCTGGCGTTGGGCAATGAAACACTCGTGACGTGAATTCCGTAGATTAGAAATTTAGTAAGTTAATTTAAGGCAAAGTACATTTGGAACGCTGTCAGCAGCACATGTAGTATTACTGCTGCTCTGGATGCATAATTAGCAGATCCCTCTCCTCTCGTCTCATCTCAAGGAAAGACAGGAATGAATGGATTCGATCTATGGTCCTGGCCGGTGCTCAGGAGTCAGGACTAATACCCTAACCTGATTCTGTTATGATATTTTTAGTTTATTCAATGTGCTTATAATAAGTTAAGATGAACCTTCTTTTTTCCTCCTGTTTTGACTGAAATATTGGCTCGAGTTTTACTTTTGATGTGATTGTGAGGTAAAATTTTCAATTGTCGATGTCTTTGCTTTGTTGGTAGCTTTTGCATGCTCGATGCGCCTAAGTTTTCCTATTTTCCTTCTGAGGCCATTTTCTACCACCACAATTCAGGGTAGTTAACACTAAATGCACAAATATTTGCTTTCTTTGCTTTATATATATATGTCTATATATTTAGAGAGAGAGAGAGAGAGAGAGAGAATGAAAAGGAAATGAAATAAATAATACATAAGTAGCAAAGCAAAAGGAGAAGGATAACTTTTGGGGGAAAAGAAAAGATTCGAGAATTGTCCCCACTCCTCTTGTGATCACTCACTTTATATGTTGCGACATATACTGAGCCAAGCCAATAAACGTAGCTAGCTTCATCTGATACTGCTGCTGCACCTATACATCATGTCTCAATGAATTTAATTTACTATATTTAGCTAACAAACAACAAGATATACGATATATCACACTTTGCCTCGTTGTTATTGAACTCCTTCGTTTGTTCCAAAGACATAAGCACCTGCCAATGCCATCGAAAAAAAAAAATCACTAATTATAGACCCATCAAAAATTGTTTTTCACATTCATAAACAACCTGACAAATGGAATGGGAAGGAATAGGAATAATTTACCAAGCGTAGGCATTAGGAAGGATAAAACTGCGGTGCCAGCAATCTTAAGCGGCAGTCCAGTCTTGAGCATATCGGGGATATCAATATGCCCTGTCGTGAATCCAACAATATTTGTTGGAGTTCCAGTTGGAAGCATAAAAGCCAACTGTGATCCAACTGCTCCCGAAATCATAAGCAGTAGCGGGTGGACTTGCATGGTTTTTGCCATTTGAATCAGAAGTGGAAGCAAGAGGGTTGCGGCTGCATCATTTGATGTTATGAATTCAGTAATTATGGCACTAATTAGACAGACTGCTGGGGCAATAGCTAAATACGGAGCCTGTTCCAAGAAATCTAAAGTTTTTGATAACACATCGGCAAGTCCACTAGACTGGACGCCATCAGCTATGGCAAAACCAGCCCCTAGTAACAAAATAATGTTCCATGGTAGCTTCTTGCATTCGTTCCAGTCCATCAATTTCTCTCCTTTTTGGTTCTTGTTTGGAATTATGAACAAAAGAATAGCCATCATAACCTGCACGCAGAGGCTTAAGTGATTATACTTAATCACACTGACATCAAATGTGATTTGACCATACAGAATTTCTTATCAATTTTTTTTTCCCTCTCAAGTTTTTATTACTCACACTGACAGTTCCATCGCCTACACGACCATGAAAAAGAGCTCCCCATCCTGGAATGTCTTCTGTTATGCTTCTGGTCATCCACAAAGCTATCATCATCTGCATTTACCTTTTTCTCTTATTAATAATTTAAAGACATTATTATGAACAAAATAGTCAATAATAATTAGAGAAAATAAAAGGCACTCGATTAGGACGAACCCCAAAGACGGCTAAAACCATCTTCTCAGCAAAAGCCATTGGACCTGTTCACACCAAAATATAAAACTTGGATCAGCCTAAAGAAAGTAAAAAAAGGAGTGGGCAAAATAATATATCACCAGTGCTCCTCACCTAACATGTCCAGTTCTCTCTTGAGGTGGGCTTTGTCCAAATAGGCAGCGAGGTCCTGACTAGAGCCCCTAGACAAATACAATAGACACAGGATGGCCCACAAAGCGAAGAAAATCAACAAAGCCAAGGGAAAACCGAAAAAGAACCACGTGTTGAAACCGATAGGCTTGGCTTCTCGGAAGGAACTCTTCCACATGGCCACCAATATCAAGTTCACACCTGTCCCGGTGAGGGTGCTCATCCCCCCTATAGGAGCGGCGTATGTAACCCCGAGAACCACAGCCCTACAAAAGTTGCGAACAGGGGTGGACTGGGCGGGACCCTCGGGGAGGCGCTGTAGGATCCCAGTGGCCACAGGCATCATCATCACAGCACACGCCACGTTGTGCATCCACATGCTGACGAAGGCCGTGGTGGCACAGATGCCGAGTAAGAGGAGAGGTGGATTTACTGGCTCCCCGCAGAACCGCAAGGTGATCTATGTGACCCAAGCCCCACAACCACAACCATAGTTCAGTAATGTCTATTAAAATTATTCCCTAACATCTTCTATAGTTCTGGGATCATCTTCACAACAAAGGATAAAATATTGCTTGTCTAAACCCAAAACAGACGGAGAGAGGATTGCTTGCTCTTAAGTTTTTTTTTTTTTTTTTAATGTTAGGAATACTTGGTTGCGGTCACATACTGATAGTCTCAACTCAACAATACAATTTTTTACTAAAAACATATGCTTGCTTCCACAAATAGTATTAATCTCTTAACTTTTTCTATTTTGAATCCGAAAATTGAAGCTTCCTTTGATACGTAAAGCCTATGTCTACAAGATCCGATGGCATTATATCAAAGGTGGAGCTTTGATATGATATCTGAACAAAAAGCTATTTTTTTACCTCAGAAAGAAAAATGTCGAAATGGTACTGTGGGGCGTTGGTGCAGCAAAAAATGACTTCTTTTTTTTTTTTTTTTTTTTTAATTTTGAAGCCCGTACGCAAAGAAACTGCTATAAACGTTGAAGGCCAAAGAAAAGAGCTGAGGAATTCTCAATTTTTAAGAACAAAGAGTGGAAAGCCTCTCTTCTATACGATATAACAACTAATCAGTTTGGAAGAGAAAAATATAGTTAAATGGATGAATTCATAAGGGTAACTCACATTTAAGGCCAATCTTCTATGAATGTTGTAGCGCTCAACAGCAAGAACCAGCATGAAGCTGCCCAGAACCAAAGTAATCACATCATCCATGTAAGAGTGGGCAACACTATCGGCAGAAGCAATTCCAAAGAGAGGAAATAGAAAGAGAGGTGCCATAGAGGTAATTGGCATCGGCACAGCCTCCGTGAGCCACCAAGCAAACACCCACGCCAGAACCGCCAACATGTTTCGGCTAGTCACAGGGCCATCAAACCTGACACAAAGACAGATGATGGCACACAAAAGGGGACCTAACAGGACGTAGAAATTCTCAAGTGTGACCAAGGATTTAAGAGAAAAGGGTGATCTTGATAAAGGCTGGATTGGATCGTTTACAGGTAGAAGTGGGCTCTTTGGATCGTTGAAATTTTGATCCTCGGGCATCTTGCGGAGCAGAGAAAATGGGAAGATGGATTCACTCAAGGACAGAATGGATATGAATGAGAGGGGGGAAAATCTAGGCTCAGACAAAGCTTGTTTTTATATCTGAAACTTGGGATGAAGAGGAAGTTGTAGACAAGTTTGCTTTTACCCCTCTTTGTATTTTTGGAATATAGCTCATCAATGTTAATTTGCTAATGCTAGATAGTTAATTATGTAATCAAGCTATTAAAAAAACATGACTAAAATTGAGACGTTATTCTTTGGATGGATAGGCCCAACAGGTCATCAAGAAAGCCATCTTAATATTATATTATTCTACGACTTACCTTAGCCATAGTTTGGGTTGTAAATCTGGAATGGATGATTGATTTTTTTTTTCCTGATAAATTGGGGATGCATGATAATAATAATGTACGATTGATTATTATTATAATGTAAAAGTATTGCAACAGATAAACATTTGGGATTGAGAAGATATGCGAAGCTGCCTGTGCTTTGCTGTGAGTTTTCAATAAGCAAAGAGATAAAGAAGTGGAGAACCCCACAGAGACAGACGTTAACACAGTTTGTCATTTGGGTTAGAGCCAACCTATTGTTAATTTTATTGTGGACTTGAAAATGATGTGGCAATTTTTAATTTTACATGATTTAGATTAATCTGACATGTAAACATGGTTTGTAGCTATCTTTTTGGGAGATTACTTACTTCTTAGAATGTGATAAATTTGAACTTGAGAGGTTGTGAGTTCAAATCCTATCTGTTTCCCATAAATGAAAAAAGAAAAAATAAACACAGACATCGAGAGAAGGTGTGGTACATTTATAACTTCTTTCTTTTTTAAAAAACTTGAGGCAGTTAAATAACAATACACTTATAAGTACAGAGAATTCCTTATTGCGACAAAGAGTCCTCATGGAACTCCCCAAAAATCCAAACATTTTTGTCATAGGACGGTGTACTTGGCCATTTCGGCTGTGAAAAAGGGCCAAAACTCCAAACAGAAGCAGAAAATTTATAACTCTCGCCACGCACAGTAGAGGAGAGAAAGACTAATACTATTCCCTTTACTAGTCGACCACAATAATTGTCAATGAAAGACAAACTTCCAAAGCCTTGGGGGAGGAGCATCCATCCATCCAACTACAATTACAATTAAAAACCATTCTACCCGGTAGGTACAGTCCTCAGATGTGAAGTCCAAAAAGCTAATGATGGGGGAAACGTACGTTGTGTGGACCAGGTGATGGTGACGGATGAAGTAGGCAGTAAGATTCCAATAATTCAGCATAAGCCCAGGCCAGCCCGACATGGACATGGTTCCTTCATTAGCAACCCAACCGGAATGAAGGTGAGTGAGTGAAAGTGACATCCTTTAACCCCCAACATAATATCATTATATTGTTAGGGTTCCGTTCAGGACGAATATCCCCATGGCAGAGATGTAAGGACGAAGGATCAAAGATCCCAGAAGTAGCATAAGCTTTTGAGTTCAATTAATATGCAACATGAACGAATGAATGAATGAATTAAACTTTTTGATGTGTTCTTAGGAGTTCAAAATTTGGGTCATCTCCCCAGACTATAAAAAGACCTTGCCTAGCTCGGCTCGGCTCTTTTAGATATGGGCTATTTTGCAGAGGAAAGGAAACGAAGCGAATTGAACATCCATTAGCAAAAAATGGAAATTCTGGATGGTTTGAAATGGTAAAATACATTATTTAGATGGTTTAAATCATACAGTAGCATGATTATGTTTCCATTTGATTAAGTTGTGGAAACTGA
>JBBYHM010000004.1:6699074-6720796 GCA_038381775.1 Adansonia rubrostipa | reverse complement strand
CCCCCCCCCCTCCTTCTCTTGAAGAACTAATCTGCTCTTTGTTATTCTTTTCTTTTCCATTATTTCTGATGTACCAAAAAAATTCATAAATTAGGATTACTGACTTTAAAAGCAGCTTGTGCGGCAAAGAAATTAGAAACGATCGCAACCCCCCCCCAATATATATATATAAAAGAATTATGGCCATTATTACCCTTTTAAACTACGACTATATTACCTTTTTCTTCCGGGGGAACTCATTTCCCTATTTTTCTGATAAAATTTTAGAACCAAATTGACGGGTTACGGGCCAACAACTCGGTACAAAAAATGTATCTCTCTTTTTTCCTTTTTTTTTTTACTGTATAATAACAAGCATCTGAAGTTTCGTTAAATCTTAATACTTATAATAATGATGATTATTTATTAGATATAAATTTCCTTAAAGTCAAGAAAATACTCAAAAATCACAATCGTCAAAACACATAATAACAACAAAACTTTACGGAAACAACGATCCATTCAATTGTCCTCTTTCTTTGCTCTAAGAGCTTTGTCTACAGGTATTTCATTTTTTTTTTTTTTTAGAGTTGCGCAAGCTTTTCAGATGAAAAGTTCAATTCAATCAATCCCTTCGGACAGCTGTTCGTATGTGTTCCCCATCTTTCTTCACCTGATGAGTTTTTTCAACGCTGCTTCAGCCCGATGCTCAAATTTGGGGAGTGCCCATTCATGTTGGACAATGTCAAGGCCGTCTTTCTCAGCACCCAGGCTCTGACATGAATTAAAATCACAAGGATTAGGAGGCATGCACGGTTAAGAAATGAAAATAGCAAACTCATAAATGAGCCTTAACGTGTAAAAGTTGAGAAACAAGCATAGTTTGCTTAATTTTTGAAAATTTCTTTCTACATGCTTTACACCATATATCAACCAAATTAAAAAGACAATGCCTTCCATAATACTGCTACTATCACCAAAAAAACAGTTTGGTTGATCTTCATTGAACTAAAAGTTGCATCCAATCCTTATCATTTTGTTATTGATTTGACCCTATAACAAAGCAAAAGGAAGGGAGACACAATGAGGTGAGGGTGAGGAAAAGCATCAGCTGAAATCCTATCTAAAGGATTCTCAACAGGTAAATATCATGACGACAAATACATGGGAGGATTCCAAAGTTATGGAGAAAAACTAAGACCTTGCCTGAAAAGTCGGTTACTCATGCAATACCTCAAAAAGAAAAAAGAGAAAAATGAATTTTCAAAGAAAGAATAGAACTTAGATATGATGAAGATCCCCCACATACGCATCAGTGCAAAACTATGACTGGCAGCCCAACTTGCATGGACATTAGAACAAAGGATTGTGGCAGCACAATAATGACTAGTGGTGCTGATGGTGGCAGTGTTGGGTCTCATCATCGTGGGAATGGAATACGCATTTCCCTATCCAAACAATTTCTAATTTGACAAGCTAGCATTGCAGCCTCACCAACCTCAAATCATAAACAAACAACTAGCCAGCCCATGGCAACAGCAATCATTTTCCCTTCGCTAAAATGCTTAAGAGCCATGTATCCCCTATGTTTTAGGATGACAATAATACGTGTCTTCCACAAGCCACTCCCCAAAGAAATCTAAATAGAAAACTCCTTGTCAATATAATAATAATAACAAATGGATTTATAGCAAACATCATGCCTCCATGATCTTGAGGCAAAGGAGGCTATTTACAACTTACAAGCTCAAGAAATGAGTCAAAACAAGAAGATGTCCTGGGGATTAGTAGAAGATTTTTGTCATAAATGTATATATAAGAAGCGGCAACTACTTGTTGCCTAAAGGATCAAAATAATTAAATTTTAAGCACAATGATTCTCAGGAAAGCAAACCACTCAAGCACTATGGCTACAGCCTATGACTTCCATAGTGCCTACTCAAAGCCATTTAGGATCCTAAGCTTATCTGTTAAAAGAACCCTAAGAAATCTACTTAAGTTTGCAAAAATAATTCAATTAGCGAAATACCAAAGTGTTAATAACATAACTCTCAAATGAAATAAATTCAGCTAATTTGCTTCGCACAAATGCTACTTAAGGAAAAATCTCCATTAAAGAGATAAATAACAGGCTGACAAGGAATATAAGACCATGTGAAATTAAATTAGACATCTGAAACTTGCACAAGTTCTTGAGCCTGCAATACTCAGTGGAGAACAAACTGATTTAATACCTTTGTTGGATCAAAGCCAAATCCACTCATCTGCATCATGCGCTGTGTATCATCCGTTGCTGCCAAAAGGAATCACAATTTGCATGATGAAACCCTACAGATAGATGATATAATCCAAAAACCAGAGAAAGTGCAGATGACAATATGATATAAAATGTAATAGAAAGTTCATGATCCAATACCAACCATTTTCCTCTCCCAGAATCAAACTAAATAAACCCCTCAAACCAAACAAATTGAGGAAATACCTGGAAATGAAAGAATTTGTCAATAATTGGTAGTACTAAGCCAAGAAAGTCCCAAAAATAGAAGAGCTCAGAGAGAAAAACCAGTACCATGAGCGGCTACTAACATAGCTCACATCCACGGTGCTAAGGTCAATTCCATTCTGCAACATTGATCTGAACCTCTGAGTCAATGGGAAGGGTATTTTGGCTGCAAGATAGGAATAGAGCAAAACAGAAGAGGCAATCACATTACCTTCTACTAAAAGTGCAATAATATCAATAAATAACAGTAACATGATCAGCTAAGTTAGAGTTTTTATTCCAATACAACAAAAGCTTGTGTCCTTCACCATATCAGAAAGATTGAAAATAAAACAGATCCAATCTAATCGGAAAGGGGTTAATTTTGGCAAATTCAGAACATCAGATGAATGAAATCAATTTCAAAAATAAATATGCAAATTCAATCTCAAAGGTAGTATTAAAAAGGAAATACTCAGAAATCTTGGAAGTAAAATAATAGTAAGGAACCAGACCTGCAACAAATCCAGAGAAGAAAAAGTTGACCCATGCAAAAGTGAGAGTCTGACAGTAACAAGTTTACACAAAACAGTCAGTTCTCCAGCGTGTGCGGTTACATGAAAGCATATGAGCATTAAAGGTCCATGCACCAGATACCTGAGGTATAATCATAGAGAGGTTTTTCTTCATCATGTCCATAGCCATGTTAGGGTCAGAGAACATTTGTGCTTGCGGATTTTGAGCCTGGCCCTTGGGGACAAACAGTAATCCATTTTCCTACAAAGTGCAATAGAAGTACCTTTAATTTCTCCTTTTCTGAAACGAATATATAACTAAATGGATTGTTTTATCAATTTAGCCAAACTTTTAAGACTCCAGTAAGCTTAATATTAGCTGCAATAAACACCGTCTAGATTGATTACAATTTGCTTCGAAAAAGAAACTAATTGACCGAAGTCTGATTACAAATATGTGATTATTTGTACTTAATGAATAATCGCCTAACGCTAACAGAACAATAAAGCTTTAAAAAAAGAATAAATAAAATCAAATTGCGAAAATAAACAATTACTAGTATAACAAAAAGTTTTAAAAGAAGAAGAAAAAGCAAACCTCATTGCAGAAATAAACCCTACGAGAGCGAAACGACTTGGGAGGGATAAAATTTGCAGCGGCTCGTAAATTCCGAGCCCTAACAATTACTTGTCTGGAAATACAAATTCGAGGATAAGTGAATCTGAGACCAATTAATTTTTATCGAATTTCTATTTTTTTTTTTTAAATAGAGTTGTGAGAAACATACCCTTCTTTGACGATCTTAGGATCGGGAACTTGAGAGGAGCGCATGAGCTTGGAGACAAAATGCCGGAGGATGCCGATGAGGACCATTACTACTGAGAGAGGTATCAGCACCCAATCTCTGATGGCCGTGTCAAGAACTAGATCTTCCGCCATCGCTGGATCCTATTCTGATCTTTTGCTTCTCCAAGGAAAACAAGTTTTTCGGCTTCCCTTCTGTTGACTCTCCTAGCTTTTACCAATGTCGTATCGCTTGTTTGTCTTTTGTCGTTTTGATTTGCCCCTTTCACTTTATGGCGGTTAAAGAACTCTTGTCAACCATTCATTCACTTAGCCGGTCAGGTAGTAATTCAGGTTCGGTTTAATAAAATAATAGGATTAGTTTTTGTACGCTGGAGATTGTTTTTATGAAGTAATATTTAATTAAGTAATTAAAGTACTTACATTGACCCCCCCAAAATAAAAAATACAAATTATAATTAAGTATTATTAAAAAGTTTAGAGAATACATAATTTGCAGCGACAATATTTAATCTCTTCATCCAAGCTGTATAGTTAGGGGGGAAAGTAATCAAGGGAGTTGTAAACGTAAAAATAAACTGTGTCAAACTCAAAAGAATTAATAGAAGAGTGGATATGGGATGTGATTTAAAGAAAATTTATTTCACTAATCAAATCGTTAGCTAGTTTTTATTCCCAATTTCACATTAGTCCTTGCATTATATATATATATATATATATATATTATGCAATAGCTCAAGTTATTATTATTATTTTTGGATAGGAAACAGGAGCCAAGTCGCTTGTGCATAAAGTCGGAATTTTCCAGGTAGGCCACACTAGAAGTTCGTTTTTTTGTTTTTCAGCCTCGTGCGGTAATCTAATCAGTTTAACGAGTTCCAAAATAAAGGAAGATCCTTAACTTGCAGTTGCTGCTGTCTCATTCTTTTCTTTCGTATCAGAACTTACTTTCTTCATTTATTCAGCTTTATCTTATAATATAAAATCATAATAACTCCATTATTTTCATGTTTGAGCCTTAATTTTGTATTCATCGATCAAACCTTGAAGATGATGAGTTCAGTCTCATTTCCTGCTCCTCTATACCAACATACAACTACCTCAAATCCCCTTCCGCTCATCTCCCCAAAACCAATTCACCCTAAACCTTCCCTCCATAAAAATCATGCTGGAATAACTTGTATTTCTAGGAATTTTCATTCACCGCATTTAAAGCAGTCTTTGATTTCGGTGACTTATCCTTCACGACAGAGAAAGAAAGTTCTATCTCTTGTGCCACTTGATGCCAAGATCAAGAGTTCAGGTTCAGGAGAGGAGGATTCTTTAGGAGCCTTGGAAACAGTTCTCAAGCTTTACTCCGCAATCAAGAACCAAAATGTACACGAATTATCTGATATTATAGACGATGAATGCCAATGCATCTGCAATTTCTTCTCATCTTTCCAGCCTTTACAAGGAAAAAAGGTACATGCCTATGCAGCTAGCTTAGACTTTCTTTAACGTAATCCTAACTAGGGTATCTGAGACTTCATTTCCTGGAAGCTTTATACATTATAAACTTAGCATATGGTGTGAGCATTTGCTTTCAGTCGTTGCATTCCCTGATGTGGAATGGATGGTCTGAAATATGTTACAATGGTCTTTCCTTTCCTGTTGGCAGCAAGTGCTTGATTTTTTCACTTCTTTGATCAAGTATTTGGGAAATCACATCGAATTTGTAGTGAAACCAACATTGCATGACGGGATGGTTGTTGGCATCAGTTGGAGATTAGGTTTGCCGGCCCTTCCTCCATAACATTTCAATCAAATATGGTCTTTTAACTTAGAGTTCCTAGCATGAGTTGAATATTATCCACGCATGCTTCTCGGGACTAATTTGTATGCTGCAGAGTGGAATAAAGCTCATATGCCTCTGGGAAAAGGTTTCAGCTTCTATACTTGCCAAATCTACCAGGGAAGAGTGATGATAAGGTAAAAGTACAACCACAGGCTAAGCCAGATACGCACTTGACAAGTGATCATTTTCATCCTCCGCGCATATATATATATACTCCTTTTGTAATGCTAACATTTGGCGAATGATTCAGGAATGTGGAAATGTTCATGGAACCACTCCTTCACGTGGAACCTTTCAGGCTAGTAAGTGATTTTAAAAAATCTTCAGCTTAGTAAACCATTTTAACTATTGGAATCGAATCCACCTATTCCTTCTACTAATGCATTTGAACTAGTAAACCATTCCTTCTACTAATGCATTTTAAAAAATCTTCAGCTTAGTAAACCATTTGAGCTATTGGAATCGAATCCACCGATTCCTTCTACTAATGCATTTGTGGGGTTGTTTTCTCTTATCATTTGTCTGCAGAAAATAATCGGATATCTGACCACAACAATGGACAAGATTAGCTCTGGCATATCATCCAAAGCCTGGAAAAAGAAAGTCATAACTGCAATTCTTGCTTTCTTGTTTACAACTATCATTCTGGTTTTCTCAAAGCTTTATTAGATTGATTGCTTCTTATTATTCTTCCCTTGCATGACTATCATTCAATTAGTCTGGATAATGAGCTGCTATCGGCAATGCGGTTATCTTCACTAGATTCAGAACCCATTGCCGGCCAAACAGTGCCAACAACCAGAAAAATGGATTGTGGCGTTAAGTATGGGTCTCAAAATTGTTCTTTGGAGTGGGAACTTTTTTTTTCCTCTTGAAGGACTTTCAAAAATTGAATTGCATTAATAAAAAGCTTATGAATTCAAAACTATGTTCGATGATGCCCATAGATATATGATCTTCAGAGAAGTTGGAGCCAGCCAACACTTCCAACCAGAACACCACCAACAAAAAGCAAAACAAGTTAGGGCCAACACTCCAAAATATGCAAGTAGATGCATATTCTGGTTCTTCTGATAAGTTTAAAACAACTTATATTTCCATTAGGACCTCCGTCAGTTTAGTTTGAGGTTAGCATTGGAAAGATAGGTCTGCCTACAACAAAATAAACAAGTACACCTAGGTCCAGGCTAATGGCATAACTACAAAATATCCTCTCCAGGGAGCCATGCTACATTTTCATTCTGACCATACACAAGCAGCTAGTGTAAAGCTTCTTATCTGAAGAAGTCAATGCACGACAAAAGAATAAATAAATAATAAAAGAGAAAGGTCTTCACTATCTGTTCTACCATCGGAGATGACCAAGGTCCCATCCCCTGCAAGTAACAAGATAGAACCATTCCATTAAAAGCAAAGACAACAGTAGACATGACTTAAAAAACTATTGACCAATTAAAAAACAAAGTCCAGAAATCAACATTTAAGGACATATTGGTATAAATGAGAGAGATGCCAAAAAGGCTTGCAAAAAAATAAACTTATTAAACGGCGTTCCACAAACCAGCAAACTCACAAATGCCATATTTAAATTACAACATCAGATAAATCAACAGAAATACAAAAATGGGGAAATATCAAATTAGACTGACTGGGTTCATTTAATCATGATATGTAACAGAATAACACAGCAGCACCAACAAATTGTTCTATTGTTATTTTGATGAGGAAGAAAACCGGGAGAGTGGAGCCAGACATCATGACAAAAGACAAGCAAACGATAAGGATACAAGAAGTAAGCTAGAGAAAGAATAATCCTAAGATTAAGATCTAGGGACTGACTAATGTAGATAAATTCATGCACGCGTTTGCATGTATAAGAACAAACTTATTCAAGCATTTATGCTAACCAGTCAACACTACCTGATCTCAAGAGTTTTTAAATAAATGATGACGTAGTAGTGAGTCATGTATCCCCATCACAGATATGCTTTCACATCCTAGAAGCTCACAAAGATTAGCGTCACACAGTACCACCATTGGATTTAATGGATCCTGAAACAATAGAAGAAAAGAAAGCTCCATAAAGATTAATACCATGTATTTCTTCCACTAGATTTGCATTATCGATAGTCTACCACTATAGCCACAAATAAAGCAACTTAATATAAATAAAAACCAAAAATAATTCTGAGAAACAGAAGAAATTCCCTAAGTTTAAGCCAAACAACATTTATATGTCTGATAAAGGACAGTCGAAACATTTAGAAGAAAAAAGTCAAATCACATTAACAGTAAAAAACCTGAAAGGGGGAGGGCGGGGAGAATTAGCTCTCAGAATGATGTGCAAAGAAATGGCAAAGTATTTAAGTCACAAAAGTAAAACTAAAGTTTAACGGAAAGAGTTGCACAAACTTGTGCAACACCCACCCACCTCCAGATGTTTGACCTTTATGTACTCCCATACACATCTTTCTGCTTCGGTTGCTAGCATCTCCCTTCCTCCAGCATCCAGAAACTTGGCAAGTGCTTCAGATATTATTACAAGGTTGGCACTTGGTTCAACACTTTCAGTTTTGGAGTCAACATCTACTTTCACTCTTTTAATTTGACTTGACTCCTCTGAAACGATTAGGAAGGTTAATTTCCAATGAGAAAAGCATCAAATCCAATTCATCAACAAACATACATTGCACATAATGCATCAACACATACTTGAAGGCTCAAATGCGGTAATATGTTTTGCTAGCGGTTTGTTCATCTGGAACATGTCAGTGCAGTCTGTCTCAAACACCAAGCGTAAGGCATCATCACATATTATCTTTCTCTTGTTACTTGGATCTTGGAGGCTGTTCTTCCTTATATATGCCCACAGCTGCTTGACAATCTAAATCAAACAGACGCAGATATTTTAAAGAAGCAATATCCACATATGAAAACTTACTTTAGAATGCCGCTGACCAAAGTTATAATAATAATAATAATAATAATAATAATAACTGAAATCTTGGATAATCTGGGAAACTAACCTCAGTCCTAGGCAAAGCTGGCTCACCAACAATCGCTTGAAGTGCTGGTGAAACGCTACAAACTTTGTTCAGACCCCCTGGTCCACCTCTTCTTCTGGCTCCAACTGAAGCACTGCAATAACATTATAAAACAGACAAATATTTAGAACATCGATGAAACTAATAATTCATTCTTTAGCATTGATAAAAACATCAAGGACCAACAGTCAAATTCCAATTGTGAATTCATGATGCATAAAATATTAGTAAAGCTGACAATAAAGCTAATAAGAACATGCATGTACTCGCATAGGCAATGCATACTTGCACAGTAACTTATCACTGCCAAAGAAAATAGCCCACAACTGACTAGGATACTCAAATTTGCCCCCTAAACTAAAATCCTAAGAAATTAAATTAACAAGATGATAATTCTCTCTTAACAATTAACAAGGAAAAGAGCCAGCCATTGAATTGTTCTTTGAAGCTTTGTTTCCTAGTGTGCACCAACTCAGCACTGTGAACCGGTCATACTATTGGAAAGCAACTGGAAACTTCCCATGACCTTCATGGTTGTGCTCATTGAAGAGCGAAAATTAAGCTTTCTCTAGAAGGGTGTGAGAGTGCAACAAATTCTTCTTCTTCTTCTTCTTATTATTATTTATTTACAAATAATATAATTTTCTATATATTTATGAATTTTGAATTTTGAATTTGAATTTGAATTTACAAATTCAAAATATAAAACTTTTTTTGGCCCAAACCTATGTTTCCAAATGGACTACAAGTGTGTGTATATATATATATATATATCTATGTTTAAACTTGAGAACTCATTTATGGGTAGATTGACTATCAATCCTTGCCATTTACAGCTTAAACCAAATCAGAAATGGTAAATTTTGTGAAACGAGAAAAGCAACCCTAAGTCCCTAAAAGGGAAATTTTAAACTAAAAACCCTAACTTCACAACTCTAAGCATTCGACGGGAAAACCCCAAAGTTGCACAAAACGTGCAGAAAAGGCCTAATCTTTTGCACCAAAAGAATAAATGGCCTAACTCTCAAATTCAATATTTCCAAAGCCCTACAGCAAGGTTCTTGCACAACTCTCTCCCAAAAATTCAAAAAGACAAAAGGGCTAAACCGAGACATTCCTACAAAAATTTGAAAAAAAAAAAGGAAAAAATAAGACAAACCTTTCTTTAGGCGCTTCTATGGTGGCAACGGTGGTGGCATTTTGAGAGAAGACTTGGGCTTTCGATATAGCTGCCGGTGGCTGTTGCTGCTGCTGTTGAGGCTACATTTGGGGCTGAACAGGGGGCGGTGGTTCACCCGTTAGTGGAGCATGTGACTGCGACGACAGAGGGTGTTGGCGGAAGTTGAGGTCGTTAGAAGGGAATTGGAGGGCAAAATGGGAAGGAAATTGTGGGTGTGGGTTCGAAGGGTAATGTGTATGATGGTGGAGGGTAAAATGGTGGCTTGGAGGGGTATGAGTTTGGGTTTGGTGGGAGTGGAGGAGGAGGTTGATATGATCTCTGATGAAGCCAGCTTTGTGGGAGAGGTCGAGCCCTAGCTTGGCTTCCAGCTGCCGAACGATACCGTTTAAGTTGGTGATGGCGTTGGGGTCGGACTGCCGGAGCAGGGTCTCCAACTCTCTTGCTACTTGTTGGTCCGAAACCATGCTTCCTCCATATAATTCTTAACTGAAAAACGGACACAAAAAAAGAAACGCTTCCCTTCCTCTTTCTCTCTCTCTCTCTCTCTACAGGTATATTCATTAAATGACAAAAACATCCCCTTCTTCCATAGTAGTATTTCATTCTTTTCTCTTCTTGCATAAGTTTTCACCTGAACCGTTGGAAAAGAATACAGTGGCGGTGGGTCAACAACCAAAGCGAAAATCTTGTCGACGAGCTAGCCAGCCTGGCACTGGCAGACGAAAATGGGTTTGACCCCTTTGTAAAACTATAGTATAGCTAACGTTATGTTACATCATTCATTCATCATCATTCTTCTCTGCGTGCAATAAGTTTTTGCATAACCATATATTTTACCAAATGAATATTTTCAAACAATATAACAAAAATAATATTTATTCATATATATATATATATATAATTTTAATGACTGTTGTCTTTAAGCATATGACAAAATATTTATAATAATATTTTTTATTAAATATTATAATTCATAATTAATATATTAATTTTTAATACATTATATATATAAAATAATTTTAAAATATCTTAAAACAATCGGTAACAAAGTACTTCTCTACGTATATTTTCACGATGATCATTAACTTTGACAACCAAACTTACTTATGGTAATAGCTATCGTAATTTTTTTTTTTTTTTTGGTTAGCTTTGGCCAGCCATCATTATTTGTATAAAACAAGTTCCAAACAAATTCAGTCATGAGTGCAATGGTGCAAAATAATCTTATACATAGCCTACTATAATGTTGTTCCTATTTTATATTTAATATTTACATCATAAGTTTCTTTGATAAAAAATTGATAAAAACATTATAACAACAAATCAAAATCAATTTTTATTTTCTATATGTAGAATTTCACAACCGAATTCCAGTCGGAGAAAAAGCAAAATAGTAAGGTTAAAGCCTTTGGGCTTGAAGGTTGGACTGGGGGAATAAAAAAACAGAAGGTATAGCAATAGCGGGAAAGTGGCCTAACGCTAAACAGAGGGCAAGGCCCGTTTTCTAATCAGAGGGAGATGCATGCGAAAGCCATGGCGCAAGTTCTAAACCTGCAAACTCTCCGCTCAGTGGTTTCGACCCGACGCAAATCACCTGGCATCCTAGGCTGAAGCTGGAGTACTTTGCTGCAGAATAATAGAATATCATATGCGTTTCAACGGCTGATTTTCTTGCCTTTTCTCTTAAAATCGCAGAGAGGTACCACCAGAATTCTAGACATTAATTACCCAGGTTTCTAAACATTTTATTCTATTGTGGATTACTTCATGTTTTGGCTGGTAGTTTGATTATTAGAATGAATAATCACAAAGCTATATATTGACAAGAATCAATTATTACTCTATTATTATATTTGTTGTTCAGTAGATCATGTAATTGCCTGATGAATTGTATAGTTCAGATAGCTTCAAAGTATGATTCTTTTCATGTTTAATGATGCATTTTCATGATTAGACTTATATTCTTTGCCATGAGCATTCTTGCAGGAACAAGCTAGGAATGCATTAGAAAGGGCACTTGGTTGAAAGGAAAATGAATTTGAAAGGTGGAACAACGACATTGGAAGTACAGAGGAAGCAGGTGGTGGAGGTTGTTTTTGCATGGGGTAGAAGATTTGGTTGGTCCCATGATAACCATTTTTGGCAAGAAGCTCAACAAACAAGTCTAGACGTTTTGTGTATTATTTTCATGGTTTGATGTTTCCTTTCCCATTTTGAAATGGTTTTACATATCATTATACCTAAGTAGACCATTCACAGCCCTAACACTCCATTAGTCTGAGGCGTGCTCGTAACATTGTTCTTTCTTGCATTTGCAGTATCTCATAATTGCTAGAAACTGTTAGTGGCAGTCATCTTCAATCCACTGCTTTATGCTTTGCGAGGAACAATAGGTGGCTTCACCTAAATAACATCAAGAATCCTCGGAAAGAGTTCCCCTGTTTTATTTATTTATATAATGGAAAATGTTAATCGGTATCCAGTGGCACAAGATGATATATATATATGAAAAAGTGTTAAAGAGTTTCAGACTTTTTTATATGTCAAATTTTTTTTTTGGGAGTTTCAGTGATCGTTCTGATTTACATGTCGTACATCGGATTTTCTCCCACTGCGGGTCCAATTTGGGGGTGACCCCTCGTCTAAGGCCAAGATGAGGTTACAATAAGTATATGACTAAAGAATTAGCAGGGCGCGTCGCCTATTTTGAGGCAAAGAGGTCGCTGCTCTAAAGTCTAAAGCCTATGCCCGTAATTTTTTTTATTTCACCGATATTAATTCTGGATGGGATGGGAGATATACCTTCCAAATTAAACCAATATGGGGTTTAATTATTTATGGCAGACTTACGTTCATTATATTGATCAATTTATACTGCCAAAGGGTTCTAACTTCAAGGCAGACATGGGCGATGAAATTTGTTTCTTTATGGAGCGATGAGGTATTGATCAACCAGGCTAAGGACAAAATTAAGTTTATTTGCATTAGCATAAAGTGGAAGTGCTGGCCAGTTAGGATTGAGATGAACCTCGTGAACGGTAGACAAACTGGAAGAAAAGGATAAATGAGATATTGTGCAAACCAAGACATGGCAGCAGCAAGCAATTAATGAGTTAATTGAATGAAGAAAAGTTCTGGAGAAGCAACCAACCCATACTCGAAAAAATACCCCATATTCACACTTGTATTCAGCAACGACAGATTTTCATCGGACGGCTGTTAAAATTTAGATCCAGCTCACACTGTGAAAACATGGCCGCGTTATTTGATTGTTCTGCTTGCTTAATTAGGTATATAAATTGACAAAAGTTGGAAAAGGAACACCCTAGAATAGCCATAGACTTTGGAAGAGATAATGGCGGGGGAAAAGGTACCTACTTTAGCTCTGGGCATGCTGGTGCTACTGATGTTATGGTCGATGACTTCTCCAGTTCTGGCGTGCCCGTCCAACGGCAACGGGTGTAAAGACTGCATCCTTGACCAGATAAAATACGGTTGTCCATCATGTGTGCCGCTTATTCGCTGCATGGCGCGGTGTTTGTGGGGTGGCACCTCTAGGTCCAACTGTATCAACCGCTGTGACTGTAATGATGGGAAGCCAAGACTTTCTGACTGCAAGAAATGCATGTCAAGGTGCAAATGCAGCTGTGTGGCTTGAATGAATACCCATCCAAGTTTGTTTCTATCAGTTATGGCTTTCTATTGTCAGCTAATCTCCTTAAAAGTGTTCTGTTTCTTGAAAAATCTGTATTTTGGTTCAGTGTTCTAATTTGCATGATTTTCAAGCTCACTGACCTCGGTTAGATAAGAGAAAAAAATTATTATTTGAATAACTGCTAATTTACATATTACAAGCTAAATGTGCGTCTAAGCTGTAGAAAAGCATGGTACCTGACTGGCTGAGATTGCCAAGTAATGCGTAGATGAGACTGCTTGTCCTGTCAATTGTCACCACCATGGGGATTCTATTTCCCTCATCACAAGATGGTCTTCAGCTTCAGGCTGATTATGGTGGCAGCATCGTACATGATAATTTTGAATATACCTGAAAAATAAAATAATGAAGGCTCGCCCAAAAGAACTTGGCAAAGCAAATAAATAAGAATGACAACATATTAATCTTTAAATTCCAAGCAAATCAGTCATGTCTGCACTTAAACATATACAAAGAATATGAATGGCAGATGAAGTATTGAAGATGCATTATTTACAAGTATCCTCCAATGGAAGCCCGCTGCTCTTATGTACATGGCAGCCATGGCAGCTAAATAGCAAACAATTTTTTTTTTTTTTTGCATACACATTTCTTGAATGAATATAAATGTCTTAAATCTTAAATCTGAATCATATTTCCTCCATTTAAATCTATCTCTTCTTTTCTTTACCAATTGAAGAATATAGCCAATGACATCCTAGCTAAATGATCAGAGCACAACTATTAACACCACTCTCTCCACAAGAGAGGTGAGGTTATATATGTTTTGTTCCCAACCCTTAAATGAACAGTCATCATGGTAGTTGACCAAAGCAAGGATCCTTGTTGTCAAGTTTCATGTTCTGAATTACCTTTGCAATTACAAATGCTTCGAGGCCTACATGATTGTAACATTCAGTATTAGTTTAGAGGGGGAAAGATTATCCCATGCTACAGATCAGGAAAATATGCCACCATATTTTTCCAATCCTTTAAAACTGCGAAATTAAGGCCACCGCCCCAGCGTGCTTCTTCATTGCCCGACCCATAAATTTTATCATACATGGTAGTCTTCGATGAATATCCTTGTCAGCTAGTCCTTGGCTATTAGCATACAGCAAAAAGCCAATTTCTGTGAAAGATAACGAGTGAGAATCCACCCACTGGGAAAGATATCGAGTCTTTGCTTCGAAATCAGCATGTGGTATCCTACAATACATATACAACATATGTTATAAAGAGATAAACATTGAAATTTTATGAATAGAAGATAAAAATTCTCAACGAGACAAGAACTTAGGTGGTCTACCAAACCAATCTAATCCATTGTCAATTTGTCATCTACCCTGTCAACTGTGCCTCTGGGATATAGATGTAGTCAAATGAATGCGTCATGCTCGGATATAACTTCTCCAGATGTGAAAGAATGAAAAGTTATTTTCTCCACAAGTTTGAAATTTGGTTGCCGTATAAACCTCTAAAATGCTTTGTAATGTTTTCCATGTTGTCCTAAGCAGCCCAGATGAGTTAAGGAAAAGCAATCACCGTTGGTAATTAATGTAGCAGACAACATTTTCAGAATATATTCATTAGACGTATTACAAAACTGTACTAAAGGTCAAATTTAACAACCAGCTATCAGGTATCCATGAACGGAAGCAAAGTCAATTTTCTCAATTGCTGAGTTCTGTATAAAGTCTGATCCAAGTCAGGCTGCCCAGTCCCCAGGATTTCTTTCCTTTTCCTTAGTTGTATTCAGGCCATAAAACCCCTCAACTCAAAAGCTAACTAGGAAATGTTATTGATCCAGACTCTTGACATAAGCAGCCATCTCAGGTGATCGAAGCCTGTCTGTACTCGTATCATAGCTAATAGCATCAATCAAATTCTAATAATAAAGAAACCATAAAAGAAAAATGCAGAAAATCCTCAAGAAGCTATATCAGATATCGAAATACCGAATGCCACCTAACGTAGAAAATTATAACAATCTAATGATATGCTAAGAGAGAAAAAAAATAGAAAAATTGACGAAGGCCTCTATTACCCATTCTTCAGGTCTTCTGGTCACCGATTACAAGTATATAAAAGCAAAATAATGATAGCTCCATTCGCTTTTGTTGTGTAATATTATTACGTCTAGTTGTATTATAAGCTGACCATGCAAAAGGAGATAATTAAACAAGCAATGGAAAAATGGGATAAAATAAAAGCGTTATTTATGTTATGGAATATATATGGATACAACATTGGAGAAAAGTAACATCCTATCTTATCCATTCAAACTTATATCCAAAGTGTTGATTTGATGTTAAATTGGAGCAGGCATCTTCATTTTTGGTGATATGACAAATAGCAGAAAAACCAAACTTGTATATATTTAGTTGCTAGAATCTCAAACTTCAAGAATTACAAATATCTGTCGAATGAATGGCTGGTCCGTCAGAGGTTAGCATGTTACAGAAACGGCGAAGCTCCTCTTTTTATATTTCCCGAAATCCAAAAGCTCAATCGATCGCAAAAGAGGGTCTTTCTCGTCCCTCCCCTGCCCATCTCTTCCGTTCCATCATCAAAATTCCATCTAATAAATTTCTTTCTCAAAACCATTTCCTAACGTACCTTAATTTCGACAAACCGAAAAAAGGCGCGTATAATTTGATTATGCAATTTTAATTTTTTTTAACGTCTTTGTAAAACCTTGGCCTCTTTGTTTCTTTCCTGGGGGAAGATGTCTTTTGATCTTGTGTTGAAACCGTCATGTAGCGGCTGCGGGTCGACCCAAGATTTGTACGGAACCAACTGCAAGCACATGACCCTTTGCATCCCTTGTAGAAAAACTATGGCCGAGAACCAAAGCAAATGCCTCGAATGTGGCGCCACCGTGATTCGAGTTCATTTTGCCTCTTTACATATTTTAATAATATTATGTTTCTGTAATAGTTTTACAATGCTTGAATTAATTGTTGAACTTTTTTTTTTTTTTAATTTACGTCGATTATATGATTTTCCCTTCTCATCTGGAATTCAATTTAAGTTCCGGTTACTATTTTTGAATTCGGGAATACAATGTTAAAGCAAGTCCTAGCACCGATAAGAACTACTTTATTGGTCGGTTTATGACTGGGTTGCCCAATTTTTCAAAGAAGAAAAATGCTGAGAATAAATGGTCTCTGCAAAAAGAAGGATTACAAAGACGCCAACTTACTGATGCTTTGCGGGTATCAGTTTTATCCTTTTCAGTTGTTGCTTGTGTTGCATGTCCCTACTTTTCATTGTAACATGAGATAAAAAATTATGCAGTGCCTGGATACTCCAAATTCCCAGAAATGGTTGAGAACATTGACTAACAAGTATGTCTTTAAATAAAGTTTTATGACGTTCTTTCTGGATTTCAAAGCTAGACCTATATTTTCCTTTTACTTGGAGGACTGATATATTTATGCCCTTATTTACCTAGACGCTGACTGTCATTATTGTTGAATGGCATTATGTAGGAGAAATATAAGAACAAACCCTAGTTATTGGAGGATGAAACAGGCCAGGCTCAGTATCACGGTCATCTCTAAGGTTCCCAGTCCGCAACTTATTACCTGCTTATGATGCAAGGAAAGGAATTTGTGGCTATTCCGGCTGGCTCTTGGTATGAATGGCGTATATAATTGTTTGTTTTGACCACTTAACGCTGTTCCCATCATTCATTGCACTATTTTAATAGGTTATTTGTGGTGAAATATTGCCATATTTGAATCTTGTTTGATGTATTTCTCAGTGATTGTACTTTTTGACAGGTATAACTTCAGCAAGGTTGCACAATATAAGCAACTTACATTGGAAGAGGCAGAAGAAAAACAATGAAGAACAGGAGGAAGACTGCTGATGGATATGAAAGATGGATGATGAAAGCCGCAAATAATGGATCTGCTGCATTTGGGGAAATGGAGAAAGTTGATGACAAGGATAGTAGTGTTACTGGTGGGAGAGGCCGTAAAAAAATCAACTGGTGATGATGGTGATGATGATGATGAAGGTTATGTATCAGATAGAGGAAAGGAAGATGAAGAAGAGGAAGCAGTCAGGAAGAATAGGCTTGGACTCAACAAAAAAGGTGGTGATGATGATGAAGAAGGTCCAAGGGGAGGTGATCTCGATGTGGATGATGATGATATTGAGAAAGGTGAGCTTTACTTATGTTTTTGCCCTACTTGGTCTACGTTCTTATTCATTATTGTTATGTTTTATAGACTATTTTGTTTAATTCTTCATTTTGAGGCAGAAGCTCAACGAAATTAAACATAGAAATATTGCAAAGAGATTAATCTAAAAACCAAGTTTTACTGGGGATATGTTCATGCTTGTTTATGAATTTGTTTCTGTCTCTCATTCGTTTTATTTTTGATTTGGGTTATCACTCTTTCTAAGTGAATATATAAATCTTTTTGGTGCAGTAGAAGGAGGCTTTTGCTGAAATTCTTAGGCGAATTTCGAAGATACAAAGGACAAATGGACCCAACAACTATGTTGCCTTGAGAGAAAAGTAATGGTTAGATCTCCTTGTTTTAACTTCTGCTGTATAGTAATCAATTTCTTATGCCATTTTTTTCCCAAAAAAGAGGGAAAATGGTGGGGGCTGGATTGGATAATCATCATGCATTTTGTGGATATTGATTTGGAAAGAAGACCATTAACAAGAGGTGGTAAGACTATTATTTGGTCCATCTTTCTGTTGAAAATGATTATGATGTCCTTTATTTTTAACATTTCGCCCGAGGTTCCACCATTGCAGCTTTAACAAAACTTTGAATGAACGAACGAATGAATGCTCTTTTCATTTCTAGAGGCCAATTTCTAATTTGCGTTGCCTTGGCCATTATTTTAAAATTATCGGTGAATGAGACAGATTACGTCAGATTTTGCATCTAAAGTAATTGTATTTGAGACTTGTTTAATATTTTTATACATTATAATTATATTTAAAATATTATATATGTATAAAAATTTTAATTAAATAATAATAATTTATGTTACATAATTAAAAGATGGTCATAATTAAATAACCAAATAGCAAAGTCATAGCCCAACCAATAACAACATTAAGTTTCCGCAAAGCTGGGCGGACTGATCCAGAAGGGGTTGTGGGCGCGGCATCCCAGCCATGGTCGGAATCTGAGTTCTCTGACACTGAGACCAGCAAATATATATGACTTAAAATAAAAAGGATTAACTAATTTATGCAATTAGCTAACTAATAACTTTCACTAATTTCTGCAATTATCGGACCTGCAACTATGCCTTAAAAGGACTAACAAATAAATTTATCTCCTGACTGACAATTCCATTAACTCAACTGCCAATAACAAATGCAGATTATGGAATATATACTTAAAATAAGCCTTATGGTTCTTAAGGAAAGAATCAAATAAACAAAAAAGAAAAAAAAAAAAAGAAAGAAAGAAAATAATAACAACAACAAACGTTTTCCATCATGTAATATGGTAACATGTTGATGAAGATTCTGGACACAAAATTTTGGTCAACTTTGAGGCCCATTTGCAAATGCAAAAATGGTACAAGTAACTTGTTTTTTTTTTTTCTTGGACACTTTTTAAAGATTTTCCACATTATATTTAAATCCAAGGGTGCTGCTGTGAATGTCCATTTAAGTTTCGGAGCTGGGTGTCGGGTTGGGTTGGGTATGCTTTCAACCACAATTTCCCTTTGCATTGTAAGCTTTGGAGCCTCCCCCTCCCCCTCTGTCTCGACCTCTGCGTTAAGTTTTTAACAGTCAATATCAAAATCGGTTAACTGTTATTCAACTATCGGGCTGTCCATTTTTGTTCCGAAAAAAATAAATTATAAATATTAAAATTTAAAAATATTAGATTTTATATTATATATATTTAATTTAAATAAATTGTGCGATCATTGTTATTAGGCATCCAATCCGATCTAAATTTGAGGTAGGCAGCAGCAGCATTTTGATATGCCGTTTCGAACGGACATGAGAATTGAGATTATATTAGTATTATATTGTATTATAGAATCTTTTTCAGATTATTTATATAAATATAAAATTTTAATATTATCAATTAATCAGATATTAATTTAATTTAAAAAATTTAATAAATTAATAATATTAAAAATTTTTACATATTTTTATAATTAAAAAATTATTAAAATTTAAAAAAATTACTCACGTCTTCCTAAAAAACATTTTACTCCTTACAAATTTTTTAATTTTAAAAAACTATTCACTAATTTTCCTCACTATTTAATTAAAAAATATTTATTTATTAATCATTCTAAATATATTATTTTATAAAAAAAATATTATTCTTACCAACATGGGCGTCCCCAAATCTAATTATTTAATAGTTATCTGTCAAACTGTCAGTGTCAACCCTACCCTAAAGTCTAAACATAGCTACAAGTTTCTATACGTGACCCGAAACATTTCGTCCACGTGGAACAGAGTTAATCAACCCAAAATCTGAAACAGCTGTCTTTCTAGCATTTCTCTTCAGCTAGGAAAATAACACTGAAGAATTTAAAACGGAATAACTTTCGGTTTTATTATTATCATTATTCATTATTATTATTATTATTATTTTTAATTTACTCCTATTTGTTCTTTTTATTATTCCGGAGAAATAGTAACGAAGCAAAAGGTCTCTAGTTTGCTTTCCTTGGCTTTGGCCTCCTCGTCTTTTTATTGTTCTTTCTTCTCTTTGTCACTCTTTCGCTTGCTCGCATGCGCCTCTCGGTTTTTTTTTACTGCAACTAAAAGCTAAACCCAGGTTTCTAACTCTCTCTTTTGCTGCCATAGTTCTTTTTTTGTTTACACCTCTAAGTTTTTCTCTGCTACTCCTCTCGATCTTTTAGGTTCAAGAAAGTTTATTTCTTTCTGTTTCTGATTTGATTTTGAGTGGTTATTTTCATTCTTTACCATGATAAATTTAAATTTAGTTGCTTTCCTTTTTCTGGCTTGTATTATTTGATTCAGTTTCGTTAGATTTTTATAATTAATTAGCTTAAGAGTTTGAGTGGAGTTCTATTTCTTTTAAAGCTTCTGGTGGAAAGTGGAATTCGAAATTTTAAGTCTTGGGTCATGGAAAGCTTAATGCGAATATTCTATATATATATATATTTTATAATTGGTCAATTTTCTTGATTTAGGGATCGTTTTCATGGTTGAATCCATGAAACTTTTGTTTGGAACTAATCAATAGTTGTTCTTCGATATACAAAAAAAAAAAAAAAAAGAAAAACTCCCCTTCAAGGTTTGTGCCTAATTTGCCTAGCTTAAAGAAGCAAGAAAGATGTTGTCTAATCTTGTTGGAATATCACTATTGGTCACAAAACTTGAGTGGAGCATCTGAATCCAAAACCCATGGTTATATGTCAATGTCCATTAAAAAAACCTTTTAGTGCTTTCTGTTCATTCTCTTTTGCACCCCCCACCTTTTTTTTGGGGGGGGGCCGCGGGGGGAGTTGGCTTGGGCAATGAGGATGTGTCAGGTGGGGTACTGCCCTCTTTTATTGGTTTAAATCACTATTCACTACCCTGTAATAAAAAAGTCTAGAGATTTGGATTGAGCGAAATAATATATAGAGACATATGATGTGCAGGATTTTGGCCTGGATATAATTTTCGTATCCGTTTTAAAGGCTGCTTATTTTGAATCAGTAGGTGCATTCTGTCTATCGTATGTCTATTTTTAGCTTTGTTGGTTGGCCAAGACTCTACATTTCATTCATTAGGTGTATTTAGATTATGTTCAAGTATGTTTGAGAAGAAAAAAAGGGTCAAAGTGCAAGCATATTTAAGATATTTTTTTGTGCCTATGCTATTTTGCAATGTGACATTTCTTTGACTAGCTGATTGTAGCTTTCCTACTGAATACTGTCCCTATTATTTGGCTGGGTGAAAGATTTCATCCTTGGTTAACACCAATTCATCTTCTACATATCGCTTGGCTCAATAGAATTATTCATGTTTCTTTCAGAAAGTCTCAGTTGTCATCTCTTTGAAGAGGCTGTAATTTGGTATCTAGCTCAGGCAGCAATCTTTTCAAACATATGTGTATTTTCTTTCGACCATTGACATTAAAGTAAAGCACCATGCAAAAGGAGAATAATGCACCCCTCTCGTCAGCTGCTACTTCTCGGGTTCGACACCGTAAACGATC
>JBBYHM010000004.1:6651929-6664570 GCA_038381775.1 Adansonia rubrostipa | reverse complement strand
AGTTCGGATACCCTCGCTATTTAGAAGAAAGTTGTCCTGTTAGGCATGACTGTAGCCTGTATAGAACAAATAACAGTCGGTTGACTGGTGATTTCATTTTTTGGTTGGTATAATTAATAGTGGCCTTTCCAACGGCTAAGTTTTTATTGAGGGGAGGGGAAAAAAATAAGCGTTTTTAAGGGTCAGAATTTTGGGATTTGGTTTCTGTCTCTTCCGAATCGGAGTGATTGGATTCGCTTCAATTTGATTTTTCACTTCTTCAGTGGATAACATTTTCTCTGCAGTTGCATAAATAGTGGGACTATTGCAAAGAGCAGACGAAGTTCCTACGAGCTATTTCTATTGATGGTTAGCTTGCTCTGTTCTAACCTCTAACTCGAAATCCATCAGCCTGAATTGAAGTTGTGGACTAAGAGCAATCAATTTCAGCACCTACTTTATTAAAGAAGAAAAATACATCAACTTCAAGGGTCTGACCTGGGGCCGGCATATATTTTTTTTAATATAAGATGGTGTTATTGAAGGAAAACAATTCTGGCCAAGCTATAAATGAGAATATAATAGCCTTCACGATCGCTGAATGCTAGGCAGATATCATTTTCACACGAGTTTTGAAGGTGACAGGACAACATGCCTGCGGGTTTGGTTTTTGTGAATCTCGCAGTCGCTGGCTGGGGAGACACAGGGACCGACTGGCATCCTTTTCCGACGGCGAATGGTGATGGTACTAGCAGTGATCCTTCCTGAGGCTGCTACCATCAACAATTACAAGTGAGATTTAAATATCAATTAATGTTGTTCATATTCTTTCATTTCTCACCGTCCTGAAAGCTTTGAAGTTTTCTATTTCATGGTTGATCGTATTGCCTCTAATGCAGGGAATAACGTTCTCAACCTAACATCACAGATATTATGCTAAATGAGAAGAATGGGAAAGAGAAATATTATTTATTATTTATTACTATTATTATTATTATAATTTCAAATTAAAAATGTTGAAAATCATTGATTACTGTCGACAGAATGTATTGAGATATTTTAGGCGTTAAATTCAAAACCGATGTTGAACACACGATAAATGCTTTAATTGGTGTTGTTGGTTGTTAAATATAAAATCAATTGCAGTCCACGAATGACATTGGTATTTATTTGCGACTATTTAGACGAATATTATTGAATGCAACTTATATAATTAATGCCTCTTTTTTTTTTTCTTTTTGTGGTTGCACATAATTATTGCATCTTTACTATTACCTATCATAAGTTTCAGATATTTTTTAAGGGTTGTTGTTGATGAATTTTGTTATTTAATTTTTTTTAAAAAAATTATTTATTAATAACTTTGTATAAAAAATTACTTTTATTCATAATTAATTTTTAATATTTCAATGGAATAATATTATATTTAATAATTTTAAAAAATATTTTTTAAAAAACTTTTTTTTAAATAAAACAGAGCATTTATTACTACACCATTGAGTGAAGTTTTAAGTAAGGAGAAAGCAGTAACTGTTTGATTTAAAAAGGATTTTACATAATTTTTTTTTTTATATATTGTGGGCGGAGAGAGCATGCTTGAAGTTGAATCAAAGTTAATTGTAACTCCCTTTTAAGTAATTGAACTACAGGACTTGGGATTAAAAAAAGTTTGAAGCAATCCTAGCAGTAAAACCTTTTATATTTTATAGTAATTAATAAATATGCCGCCCCTTGAACCTGACCCCACCACCCGCCTCCCTAAAAGTTGCAGAAAAGTCAAAGTAAAGTAATTTAAAATCAAGAGACACCAGTAAATCAAATATGAAAAACAAAAACGACGCCGATTTATGTCGAAAATGGCTTTTGGAAATCTATAAATGTATTTTAAATCGTGCGTATCCTTGACTGTCTTTTTGTTGAGTGTTGAGTTGAAGTGTTTGATTGATGAACCAAACGAAACGAATCAGGAAAACTGCCACTCAACGTGTTCCTTTATCACCCTCACAAAATATTTCCCCACTCTCAAAACTCTTTCTTTCTTCCCTCTGCATTCACTCGCTGCACCAGCACGCACAGACACACACACACGCCCCATTTTCATTTCCTTTCTTTTATTATTTCCTCTCAGCAGTTCTTGCTTTCTTTCCTTTCCTTTCCTTTCTTTTGTACTGACACTAGCTCCCTAACCAACAAGCAAAACTGCTTTATATCTTTTCGCTTCAATACTGCACATTTATCTCCAACCACATATTCCTTTTTTTTCCTACTAACTGAAATTCAAGGAGTAAAAAAGAAGAATTGTAAAAACTTTGGAGACAGTCCAATGGGTGGGACACTTGTTGCTACCTCTATTAAATCCGAACAACCACCATCGTCGCCTGAAAGCACCGCCCCTTCTCCTCCCCCGCCAAATGCGCCACTTCATCCTCATCCTCCTCCTCTTCCACCACCGGTGCTGCCGTCCTCGATGGAGAAAGAGGCTGCTGAGGCTGACATGGACAAGGATACGCTCTGTCCAATATGCATGCAGATAATCAAAGACGCTTTTCTGACGGCTTGTGGTCATAGCTTTTGTTATATGTGCATTATGACTCATCTTCGAAACAAGAATGATTGTCCTTGCTGTTCTCGTTATCTCACTAGTAACCATATCTTCCCTAATTTTTTGCTTAATAAGGTTTGTTTTCCTTTTCCAGTCTTGCTTACATTTATTTTAAATCGGTTTTTAGGATGATCCTTTCTTTTCCCTCTTCAGAACTAGAATATTTAATCTTAATTTTTTTTTATTTGCAAAGGACATTGAAGCCTGATCAAACAGTTTAATTGGACTTCGTCCTGTAGAAATTACGAAACTCGATATTTTATCACTCCATTATCGTTAGTAATTTGAATATTGACTTCATTATATGGATGCGAGGCTTTGATTTCGCTGGTTTCATAGGATTTACTGATTTAGCCTTTCCCTCTATTTCCATGCCATGATTTTCTACGCTTATGTATCTTTGGTAAATTATTGGTTAAGTTGTGTTGAATCCGGTAAACAAATTTTGGGAAGCCTCTTTGCTTGTATTCTAGATTTCTTGTTTAGTGCTTACTCTTTTCGGTTATTGCCGAAAGGCCCGAAACAAAATTAAGTCTTACTTGGATGCTTGTCTGAATTCCTAGTAAAGTAGTAAGAAAGATGAACATAACAAGAAACTGGATAAAACTTGTTTGTGATGGCCCCTTCACACAGTCAATTAAAATATTTAGTTTCGTCTGCTCTTCATTCATGCAACTGACATTGCAAACACAGTGTGTTTATACTTTTCCTTTATTTTTTCTGGTTATATATATATATGTGTGTGCGTGTGTGTGTGTTTGTGTGTTTACTTGTTTGGTGGTGTTTGTGCCCTGATTATTTACACTTCAAATTTATTTTATTAACGCAATCTTTTATATTTTGTAGTTACTGAAGAAAACCTCTGCTCGTCAATTAGCAAGGACTGCATCTCCAGCAGAACATCTTCGTCAATCAATACTGCAGGTCAGTTGTACTATATTAGAGCATTATTTGCCGGATACACTAATTATAGTAGTAGCTTTTGTGCTTATTGTATGTGGAACCTAATCAACTTGTTTATGTGCTTATGTGTTTGTTTGATTATTTCATGTTCAATGAAGATTAATTTTCAATCACTAAGGAGCTTTTTGAATTTCCTAATTAATGGGCTTTACTATTTGTCAATCTTAACTTGTTTAAATTTATTTATAGATGCGTTCTCTTTTCTCCATGGATGTAAAAAGAATAGTTCATATCATTTAACAGAATGACTCTCCTTGTGATCCTTAGACAGGGTTGTGAGGTGTCAGCTAAGGAGCTAGAGAGTCTGTTGTCTCTACTTCTTGACAAGAAGAGAAAGATGGAGCAAGATGAAGCAGAGACAAATATGCAGATTCTACTTGATTTCTTGAACTGCCTAAGGAAGCAAAAGCTTGAAGAGCTTAATCAGGTCCTTAAACTTGAATTTATATGTTCCTGGAATTATAACATTCTTCAAGAAAATACAAATAGGGATAGAGTTCTCTGGTTGATAAACAAATCTCATGAAAGTTCAACCTGAATAAATAGACGCAATTCATTAGTTTGATTGCATGAACTAATAATTGCTCGCAGAAACTGAATTCTTAACTACAATCTGGTAAGAAATATTGATGCAAGAGAAAATGAACTAGATAACTGTCAATAGTTAGGAAAGCTTAAAATGATCATTCAAACAACCCTGTAGATAGAGCCCATAGAGATCAGTGTCTTAATTTTGTATTTTGCTTTGATGGTACTTTGCATTTACAATTGTTTGTATAGATAGAAGTTGAAAGATAGAATCACACTACTTTTTGGCTTTAGGTCTATAATATTCCCCAGATACATCTACTTGAGCACTTTAGCTCCTTTCATGTACTTTCAATGGTTTTAAAGTTATCTTTTTGCCTGTCACTACCCATTAGTCTTATTTATTTATTGGGGGTAGGGTCAAGGCAAATTTTATTTTATGTTATGATTGATGGTCTTATGTTTTCTCATTTTTTTTTTTAATGAAGATTCAAATGGATCTCCAATATATTAAGGAGGACATAAATGCCGTAGAGAAACGTTGCATGGGATTTTATATGGCAAAAGAGAGATGCTACGGGAATTTGAGGGTGCTTGTTGATGATTCCTTTGCAGCAAAAACCTTGCCTTCATTGATCGATAAACATAAAATTGGCATTCCATCTGGTTCTCGTAACTTACAAGGCTGCATGGGTTCAGCCAGTTCACTGAGCAAAGTTAATTTGAAAGCTCAAGCAAGTTCACACGGATTCCGAAGTAAGGACGTCTATGGTGGGTCAGATTCTGCATACGATACAAATTCAGGATTGGCTGTAGCAAGAAAGAGGCGGGTCCATTCCCAGGTTAGTGACCTTGCTCATTTTCATTTTTCTTGACCTTTGCTTTTGGTTGGTGCAATGCTGTGTCTATCGGTGATTAATAAAGATGAGAAGGTCCAAGTTTCGTGCTCCATCAATGAAAAGCCTATTTACTAATGATCTTCTGGTGGAAGCGCATGCACGTGAGACTTAATCGTTCCATTGTATTCTCATATTCATAATTGGTCTCTTGAAACATTTGGTATCTAGAAAATTTTGAGTTCCTTAAGTGTTTTCTTTGTTTTGTACTCTGCTGGTCAACTACTCCTAGTAGCATTCTGTTCAAAAGATTTATGGAGTAATTGAAGACCTCCAATTGTTAGAGTTACATTCCCTATATATTCCCTATTCGGATAAATAGACCAGTCATTCCTTCACAAATGACTGGTTTTTTACTTTATTTTGTTGGCCAAATTTTTATGATTATTATCTCTTGCCACAGTTTGATGACCTACAAGAGTATTACTGGCAAAAGCGGCAGCATTGGACCAAACAATTTCATAAACAGGAAGATAACGACCCAAATGCAATGGATATAAATGGTTATAATCCTGCTCTTGAGGATTTTCAGTCAGTGCTAACTACGTTTACACGATACAGGTACATAACTTTTCCACCAGTTTCGCCTTCCTAAAACTAATAATTTTTTTCAGGGAAATGTTCTGGATCTCACTCTTTAACTGTTCCTTCCTTTTATGTAACATTGTTCAATTAGTCGATTGAGGGTCATTGCTGAACTTAGGCATGGTGATATTTTCCACTCTGCTAACATTGTCTCAAGGTGAGTCAAAGTTCTATATATTTCTTTGTGGTCATTAGGGAGTCATTAACCAGTAATAGTCGCACAAAATTTGAGTCCTTTTCTCATGCTTTCTGACACCTCTTTCTTTAAACAAATACTTGTTTGATCAATCTTGAGTTAATTTTTTTGATAATCTCTCTGTGGTTTATTGATTAAATAATATGATTAGACTTCCTTGAAAATTTGATGTCTTGTAACAAAGAAAGTAATGACTTTTTGGAACTTCCGTTCATAAAATTTTCCCCTCCCTCTGCATCTTTAACATTTCTGACAAGTAGAATGAATCTGCAGTATAGAATTTGATCGCGATGATGAGCTGTTTGCTATTGCTGGAGTATCAAGACGCATCAAGGTTTTTGAGTTGTCCTCGGTAAGCATCGGATTAAATATTTTAGGTTTGTTAAGTGGAGTTCATGATTCTGAAGTTTTTAGACTAGTGGAGATATTTTCATAAAGGGTATTGGTAGTCATCTATCTTTGATAAAAATGATCGCTTTATACTTATCTGAACAAGGCTTCACCTCAATACTATTCGCTACTGATTCTTCTACAATGATGATGCATGTATTAGTGTAGTTTCAAGGTAGTTCGGTCTTTGATTCACGAGCAACACCTACCTATTTAATTTTCTGCAGATTGTGAATGAACCAGCTGATGTGCATTGTCCTATTGTTGAAATGTCCTCTCGATCTAAACTTAGTTGCTTGAGTTGGAATAAGTACACAAAAAATCATATTGCTAGCTGTGATTATGAAGGGATAGTAACTGTCTGGGACATTACGACTCGGCAGGTATGAAATGAACTCTTCACTTCTCTAACCTCAATGTATAATTCTCATGGATGCTCTGTAGAAGTACATTTATTCTAGCGTATGCTCCTGTCATCTACAGTTGCTTAATCTTCAATGTAATTATTTTTAAATTCACAGAGTTTGATGGAGTATGAGGAACATGAAAAGCGAGCTTGGAGTGTTGATTTTTGTTGCACCGAACCTTCAATGCTTGTATCTGGTAGTGATGACTGCAAGGTAAAGAGAACCTTTCCGTAAATCTTGAAGGTATTTACTGAGCATCTCTTGTCGTGTATCTGAAATAGATGACTGGTAATCCGGGGACCATGGGTAATGTTGAAAAATAAATGGAGACTTGAGGCAATGGGACGTTAGTATTCAATGCTGTTTTCCTGTCGTAGTCTGTTAAGGCATTTGAGATCACCTTTGTATTATTTGTTCTATAGGAGAAATATACATTGATTTCATAAGTAGACCAAATGAGCAATTAAATTAGATCCATTAATCATCTTGTTGACAATTCTGAACTTCCAAAAGCTGGGCTTGTTATCCTGAGACTGAAAGCAAGCTGGAACACTTTTTCCAGAACGGTTTAGGTCTGAGCTTATTGCAGTGCAGGTTCTCAATAGATTACAGACTGCAAAGTTCTGAGATGTGAGATCATCTGCAGAAAGTGTTCCAGTTTGACACGGTCCTGTTACTGTTTTATAGAATAGCTATGTGGTTGTTGCAATGGTTTTATGTTTGTTACTGGTCATTCCGCCTACTGGCCCAACAGACAAAGCTTTTACTTGATTTTTGCAATTTAGACTGTCTAACTCCATTTGTATTTGACAGGTCAAAGTTTGGTGCACAAAGCAAGAAGCCAGTGTTCTCAACATCGACATGAAAGCGAACATTTGTTCTGTCAAGTACAATCCTGGATCAAGTGTTCATGTGGCAGTATGTCTTCATTGAATAATATCTGCTATAATTGTTTTCGCACTCAAACCGAGTAATTGTAACTTTCCAATCATCCCAATTAGGAAAAATAAATTCTTTCCGGTATTCTTTACCACCTTTCTGGAGGAATTAGGGACGTAAATGTTTCATCTTTTTTATTGGAATTCAACTTCAACAGAAATCCTCAGATCATTTCCAGACAAAATGAATAAGGAAGGGTTTATTGAAGTTTCTGGTTTTTGAATTTTTGCAGGTTGGTTCTGCTGATCATCACATTCATTATTATGACTTGAGAAACATCAGCAAACCGCTATATGTGTTTGGTGGGCACAAGAAAGCTGTTTCATATGTGAAATTTTTGTCTAACAATGAATTGGCTTCTGCATCAACTGACAGCACACTGCGTTTATGGGATGTAAAAGAAAATTCATCAGTAAGTAGACTATCTCGTATTCTGCAGTTTAGGTTTATTAACTGCTAACAAGGCTATCTTATTTGTAAAGGCATATTACTGGTAGCATCCTTCTATTTTTTTTCAACTTTGATTTTAGAAAAATAACAGAATAATTTACATAGTTAAGCAGGCATTTTACTAAAACTGCTCTTTCTTGTTTTTATATTGTTCTGTCAGCTGCGCACTTTTAGAGGTCACACAAATGAGAAGAATTTTGTGGGCCTCACAGTGAACAGTGAGTACATTGCTTGTGGCAGCGAAACAAATGAAGTATTTGTTTATCACAAGGTTAGTTAATATATTGGAATATGGTATTTTAGCATCAAAATCAGTTTATAATTTAGTTACATTGACTCTTGCAGGCTATCTCTAAACCTGCAGCTTGGCATAGATTTGGTTCTGACATGGCTGATGCTGCTAATGAGGAAGCCGGATCTTACTTCATCAGTGCTGTATGTTGGAAGAGTGATAGCCCTACAATGCTGACGGCAAACAGTCAGGGAAAGATTAAAGTGCTTGTGCTTGCAGCCTAAATGGTAAAATTTATAAGCAGTTGAAATCAATCCTATAATCGAAATTGAAACATTGTATCTTTGCTAGTTCGTAGAGAAATTAGCTTGTACATGTTATTTAGGTGAAATTGGCAGGTAAGGGAAGTTGATAGGTCCATTCTGGAAAATGGATATTAATTTTTTTTTTGGTATCAATATGTCTGTGGAGTTTTTTATGGGCCCTTTCTCAATATGCCTTCAGAAGCCTTCATTTTATCATGGCTTGTAGATTGTAATGATAGCGGTCTGTTTGAAGGGTAGAAATAGGATTTTATTATAATCTGAGTCAAAATTCCTTCCGCCTCCTGCTTCCAAGTCAATTTTTCAATGTATCTGTGAATTATTTTCAAAATTTTGGAGTTCATTTATTTTAGCAAATTTATTGCAAGCCAAGGACATGTTTTGCGATTTTTGGGCAGAAAAATATGTTTTTACCTCTTTGCAATTTCTTGTATTTCAGATGGCCAAAAGTGAAAAAGGACTCATTTGCAATGCCTTTCAATTCTTTGACAAGACGTTAACCAATGAAAAATATTTTACCAAGGCTTCACCTTACCAAAAATGGACTTTAGGAGGTGAAGTGACCCCTTTGGCAGCGATGTTGCAGGCAGGCATCCCATCCAGTTTCCAAACTCAATTCTTCTGCATTATATCTCACTTTAAACGTCCAAGCATAGCCCCTTATTTCTCTCTTATTTTGCCCCTTTAAAAGGGTGAGCAACGGACATCCTTATTCAAACTTTCCTCTACGTTATCAGTTGAGATGGCCCAGCGACACGGGAAAAAGAAGTCACCTTCCGCCTTCTTGGGCTTTAGAGTCTAGCAGACTCATCTCTACGATAGCCATGCCGAAGTTTCATTGTTTGGTGCTCAGTACTAGCACTAAGTGACTGCTGTGAGAAGTCCTTTGCTCAATTGAAGTTGATGAAAGAAAAACATATAATTTTCCAATAAGCCAACACGTCTCATGCATCTTTTGGCTTATGTTGAAAGATTAGACTGGATCACCCAATGATTGGGTAAATCGTGTTTTGAGCTCTTTGAGTCACTTGTCATTATGGGGCTGAAAACAGGGGCAAAAACATGGATATTTAACTGACACTAATCTACTAGCAACACCACCACAATTAGTGACAATATTTTAACATATTTCCATATCGATGGCATTTGAATTTTTTCTAATAAAAATGTAGTAATGTGTCAACAGCCAGCCAGCCTGACTGAAGCTCCTACTTTTTGCCTCCAAACCAATCCCCAGCCACACTGTTTCATTTCTTAAAATTATAAAACCGTAAAGAACTCCCCCACCCACCGCCAGGTGCAACCCACCCCGCTAGGCCAGGCCAGCCCACTTATCTCATAGACATTGGTTTTGGTTTGTTCACGCCCTTTTCATTGTCTCCACGACACTACGCTCTCTCAAGTCTCAACTCGAAAATAATAAAATGGAAAACGTAAATAAATAAAAAAAATGCCTCCAAAGTCCATTATGCTATGTGACAGACTCAGCATCCCATCCGAATATCCGATTCCATCCCTCTCTTTTTCTTTTCCTTTCATTATTACTTTTATTTTATAATTAAAGGGTGACAACCAACGATTCATGAATCATAGGATCCTATAGTCGCAGATTCTTTCTTTAGATTCGCTGTTTCAATTCTTCTTCTTCTCTCCCACAAACATCCATCGACTTTTTATTTTTTTCTTCCTATCGTTCAAAAATTTTGGCGCCACCTAGACATGAGAGTCGAAGGATTTGGCGGAAAGGTTTGCGAGGCGACCCACCTCTCGCCGCCGCATAAGTCTCCGGATGTTGGAAATGATAGCGAGAGCGACGGAGAGGAGCTGTTCGTGCCTCCTTTGAATTTCGCCATGGTCGATAATGGAGTTTTCAGGTCTGGTTTCCCCGATTCAGCCAATTTTAGCTTCTTGCAATCGCTAGGGCTCCGTTCAATTATGTGAGTTGCTTAATAACCATGCCAATTTCTTTTTTTTGTTCTTTAAATGTTCACTTTCATCTTTTCCTTCGTAAAATTTTCCTTGGTCTTAATTGCTTTTTTTTTTCCCCTTCGTAGATATCTGTGCCTCGAGTCTTATCCAGAAGCCAACAAGGAGTTTTTGAAGGCTAATGGAATCCGGCTTTTTCAATTCGGTATCGATGGATGCAAGGTATGCAACTGATTTTTCATTTTGGCTTAATTCTCTCATCTAATTATTGATTACCAATTTTCTGGCTGTTACCAATTCCATCTACTGAAATTGACATCAAAAATGGTTTTTCATAAGCTAAAATCGAAATGTTAAATTTGATATTCAGTTATATTTTCTTCACGTCCACGGAATTTGTGATCCCTGGACTGTGTCCATGCATGCAGTTCCTGGCTAGTTCTGTTAAACTTGTGCTTTTCTTTTGCTTTGCCGTCGGCGAAAAGCAGCATCCTTCATTGCATCATCATCGTCTCTGAAAAATAACAGCAGTCTTTACATAAGTGTTTTTTTTTTCCTTCCTGTTAATCTCTTTTTTTCTTCTTAGTGGTGTTAGGGAACTAGTTCTTCCTGAAATTTGAGGTTTGTATGTGGGGATCAAGCTTATGTGTACATCCTGAGGCAAGAACTTACCCCTTTTAATTATATCTCTTTCCTAATGGGCATCTTTATTTTGACTGTTTTGTCAATTTATTGAACTAAAAAAGTAGAATTGTGGATATCATGCTATTATTCAGTCTGCAGTTTTGCTAACGTTTCCTTGTGGCTGTATGTGGTGAAGAAGGGTACTGCAATTTGGACGATGATTTTTTAAACAAATTGCTTAGTATTTGTTTTGATACGGTTATCTGCTTCATGAAATGATATCTCACATTCATAGATGTTTCCTGAAGAAATCAATATACACAAGGTTATCTTTGATGGGGTTGGTTCACTTTAAGCCTAGAAAAGGAATTATTTTGCATGGGCGAGTGCGATCAATTGATTAGAACAAAATCTATACATTCTTGATGTCTTACTGGCAAAATATCTTATACCATATTTCTGATTGAAAACAAAATCTTGAATCTTAAAAGGCAATACATTCTTGGAATTGATAATCAATACCTGGTACAGGAACCTTTTGTAAACATTCCAGAGGAAACAATCCGGGAGGCATTGAAAGTAGTCCTTGGTATTATAAACACTTTTTACTTGTAGCCTATAGATTTCTTGTTTATCATCTGCTAATATTTGGCCACCGTCTGTTTCCATACCAGATGTAAAGAACCATCCACTCCTAATCCATTGCAAACGAGGAAAGGTAATTTCATCCTATATTCTTCCGCCTTTGCAAATTTCTGCCTAAGTTTCCAACCTAACTTATTTGGTCACGAATCGATTGCTATATATTTGGTGCAGCACCGTACTGGTTGTCTTGTGGGATGCTTAAGAAAATTGCAGAGATGGTGCCTGTCTTCAATTTTTGACGAGTACCAGAGGTTTGCCGCTGCAAAAGCAAGGGTGTCCGACCAGAGGTTCATTGAGAGGTTTGACGTTTCCAGCTCGAAGCACTTACCAGTAACGTTTTCATGTTCGAAGAGATAGCAAGCAGAGCATCAACTCTAGCTTGAAGTACGTACTTGATATATTTACACGTTTTTTTCCCCATTTCTTTTAGATACTTTTGAAGCATATCATGGCATGGATAGGTTAACTTTCTGCTATCGAATATTTACCTCATTTTAATGGAAAATCATAAATAAATACTTCCGGCCATATATATATATATATATATATTCCCTTTTCTTACGCGTTTATAATAAGTAACTTGTTATTTGCTCTTTTACTAAATTTATGAAATTCAAAAAATAATGTGAGGGGAAATTCAGAAACAACGAAAAGAAAAGAAGTGTGGACGAGCAACAATCAGATCGTCAATGGAGAAAAAAGGACGACTGAAACGATATCTCGGCCTTTAATTTTGATAT
The DNA here is from genome assembly GCA_038381775.1 of Adansonia rubrostipa. NCBI lineage: Eukaryota > Viridiplantae > Streptophyta > Magnoliopsida > Malvales > Malvaceae > Adansonia > Adansonia rubrostipa. The sequence goes on along the minus strand of JBBYHM010000004.1, from coordinate 6,652,145 downwards.
ACCTCAGTGTTCTTCCCTATGAAGAGACAATCTTGTAAAATGCCTCCTCACTTTCTTGACGGAACAGAGGTTTCCTTCCAAAATTTTAGTCTGAACTAAGAACTATTTGAAAAGTTAACAAAAAAAAAGATGAAGAAATTATATCTACAATAATAAAGGAACAACCTCCAAAACCCAAAAGCAAAACGCGATTACAAAAGCATAGCGGCGGTGCTC
>JBBYHM010000004.1:6613319-6636581 GCA_038381775.1 Adansonia rubrostipa | reverse complement strand
GCTGTCAGCTGTGTCAGTCCACAAGGTTCAAAAATTGACGGGACTAGGATGAAATCGGCACCAGCATATATCTGTAAAAGTAATAAACCAAAAAAAAAAAAAAATCAGATGAAAAAGCAAAATACGAGTAGCTCATTCAGAGAATAATAACACAAAATAAACTTTGGGAGCGCACACCAAGTGAGAAAGTGGCTCATCATAGGTCAAACAAAGGCGAGCGCAATCTCCATGAGATGAATGCAGCTGATTGGCCAAATTTACAAAATCATTTTGGATGCGAGGATCCGGAGCTGAGCCAAGCAATACTACCTGCCGCAAAATTCCATCATTTGCTTATTAAGATGCATTAAGTAGAAATACACAATCAAGGACACGCCCACAAGTTGTCTATATAATCATTCCAAGCATATCAGACAGCATGATTTGAGAACTGTGTTTGCGTGCACACCCATGTCAATAATGGAAAGAAAAAGAATGGTCCACTAAAAGTCCTGTGGTATTGTAATATTGCGAGAATTCTTGGTAGATATCAATCATATCAATGTCACTGCTGCGAAGTCCAGACTGATATTGAACTCATAGTTTGTGATTCTCTATAAGCTCGTACAGGAGATGATGAAAAGGGGAAGGGGAGGGTAACCTGTCCGTTGCGTTCTAAGGTGTGCGAAATTGCATGCTTGATGAGATGAATTCCTTTCTGGTGAGTTAAGCGAGTAATAATTCCAACCAAAGGAAGATCAGATTTTTTCAAACCAAGCCTTTGCTGTAAGGCTTCCTTGGCAGCTCGTTTGCCTTCAACAACATTTTCCGAAGTGTAAGGTATCTGGAATGAAAAGCATAAAAAATCAAGAACAATAATAGGAAAAATAGGATAAAAGCTCCAAATAGTATGCTTTAGAGGCCAAATTACACTTGGTTCTTTAGAGAAGATTAATCGGTAAAGTTCATTTAGAATACTACATTAACAAAACTGTTAGGTCTTTTAAGTCCAATCATGGAGATAACAGTTATTATTGCTCGATCAAGGCATAGCACATTGAACAAAATAAAACTTTTAACAGTATCTCCAGGATTTAAAAGCTGTTAAAGGAATGAAAAGAGAAAGAAGAACAGTGGAAATTTCCTGATAGAAAAAAAAATGAAGAAAGAGGAGCGTCTCCTCATTTGAATATGTATAAAGAAAAAAAGAAAAATCTATAACATGCATGACAGTTCCCTCTTTTTCTCTTTAAAGGATTGAAAAAAAGCTCATGGATAAAACATTCACTAAATAAAGGTCTATCTACTTACCGGAATGAACTTATCATTATAGGGATCCCAAATATCTAAATCAATTCCATTTAATATTCCATGGAACTTGTGGAGATGAGGAGCAACCGCAGGATTTCCAGCAACCTCCTTTGAATAGGTGTGCGATACCTGCATAATACGAATAAGAACTAAGAAAGCACCATAGTAACTCTCAAAAATTAAAGACGACAAGGTATCTTGTGTTAAATACCATGGCATAAACTAAGATTACGTAAAAGTGCATCAGAAAGGGTTACAGATGTGTAACTTTTTCACTATATAATGACTTCTGAGTATAGTAACTTGTACTCAAGCATCTAGGGAGTTATCTTTATAATTTATAAAAAAAAAGAAAACAACAACGAAGAGGTTCGTAAATACTATGAACCTGTCTTTCAAAACATTAAATTTCTGAACCACTTAGCAGTTAATCATATCTCTTCAAATGAAAATGAAAAAGCTAATGTCTACCTACGGTCTTAAATTGAGCAAATTATAAATCTTTAAAACCTTTCCTTTATATAAAGGGCAAGTAAGACAATAAAAGAACCGAAATATAATGAAAAAAATCCTGTGTTATTCATCATATATAGACTATATAAGAAAATATGTACAAATGTATAGAGCTGGAAAACATAGATATTCATGAAGTAAAACTTATTAGTAAAGATCATCAAAAGAAAAATTCTTAGTAATTTGATTAGAAAATACCACAAAGTAAAGAAAAAAGGAACATACTATTATTGAAGTTAAAAAATTAAGACAGAGATACTATATCAGGCAAACTAAATTAACTACCGGGAAATTTTTGGTACGTACAGTTGTAGCCTTGTCTGTATATGCCATAGCTTTTGCAATTAAGTGTGCTCCAAATTCAAGGTTATGTATGGTGAAGACAACCCGAGTTTTGCTAAGACCATAATGCATATAATGGTCCTTAAACAGCCATGCCACTGGGGCACTAGACCAATCATGGCAATGGATGATATCCTGCCAAGGGTTAAGCACACTTAAAAAGTTAAAAATGGCTATCCTTGGATTTTTTTTTCCACACATGCACGAAAAGAGAGTGATGCACCCATAATAATCTTCTATAGATGAATTGTTAGGCCTATAGATCTGCACAGCAAAACAAGATGGATTTGACAATTTCTAGGGGAAAAAAAAAACCCATGCATATAGGTGGAATAACTCGATATACTGCCAAGCAGGTGCATTTAAATATTTAAGCCAGATCTATAGGTTGAATCATAAACTTACAGGGTGAAATCCACCTTGATGTAGAAATTCAAGAGCAGCATGACAAAAGAAACCAAACCTCTCTGCATCATTTCCGCAACCATAAACACAACCTGTCCCAAAGAATCTGCAAGCAAAAATACACGAAAGGAATCTTATAATTATAATTTTTTAACAAAGTAGAACATTTTAATTCTTAAAGGTGCATCAGGACTATAAAAATTACCCATTTTGTGGCTCCAGAAAGAAAACTGAAAGACCTTCCACTTTACCAAACCAAACTTTAATTTCTTTGTCACCCCAAGTATAGCTTCTTTGGTAATGAAAGTCTTTCACCTGTATCATAAAACATCCATTTGACAGATCTGAAATTATTAAAAAGACAAGTTTGATATAAATGAAAATAGAAGAATGATAGCTTTTTTTTTTTTCTCATTTTTGAATTCTAAGTTATGAATGAATGGCAGTGAGAAGCAAATTATGTGATAAAGACGAGGGCAGTTAAGCTAGGTATGAAACTTTCTTTTCAAGAAAACCCAATAAGAAAGGTTTATGCAATAATTTTTCACTTAGCACCAATATTAAAAGAAATTTGTGCTTCAGCCACCTTATGCGAGAGCTAACACCACGTACACGCTCACAAACAGCATGCCTAGTAAGCATATAAATCAGAAGAGTCCATGGTAAAGGAAATTGAGGCGATATCTCCAGTGAAAACAATAAAGCTGAAAAATCTGGCTAAAGCAACAGCAATGAAGCTTACATGGCTAAGGTTCAAGCAATCATACTTTGGAAAAATGATGTCCACATTGTGGTTCAGATCTTGAACAGCACGAGAGATACTAGTAACAACATCACCAAGGCCTCCAACCTGCAAAGTTATAAAATGGAAGCAACTGAGAAAGACATGGAAAACGAAAAAACTTCTAAGTTTTTACGACATATATGACCAAAAACTAATTATATCAGGTCAAGAGCCCTAATGTTTGTTTTGTCCCAATTCTTTGTGAGGTGAAGCATCCTCTCCTCCCAACTGCCTCATTCACAAAACATTTTTCATTAGGAAAATAATTGTCTATCTAGCCTTCCTCCAGCTTAAAGAATTTTCTCTTCATTAAAAGAAAGAATTTTGAACAGACTCATAAACAAATATAAACTAGAAAAACTTTTATATGAGATCAGTGCAATGAAAAAAGTTCTAAAAGCGAAACTCCCTTAATGTCCAAAAGGTACCTTTGCAATGGGGGCCATCTCAACAGCAATATGTACAATGTGCATTGGTGGCTCTTTCACAATTCCTCCAAAAACAGGTATATGGTAATCCATACCACCTTTGTTATCAAAAATTCCACCATCTTCCCTCTCAGAAAATACAAAGTCCATCATATATGCATCCAGTGGAACCTTGACTGCAAAGACACGTAAAGTAAGTCTTTGCATCCAAAAGCAGAAAAAAAACCCTCTAAATTGTATGCACGTCAAGAATGTGACATTAATACAAAGATTTAGTACTATAAAAGCCAAAAACTAAAAGAACATCATATGTCATCTAACAAGATGATATAAGCAACAATAGATCAGTCATATATGCCTAAAATTTAGGCATATAATTCCAAATAAGTTATTAGCAAGGAGATCTGGATCTGTAATTGGCATTTATAGTCTTGGACTGAAAGTGCTTTCAGGGGCAGCCAGGCAGCAGGAGGAAGATGATAAAATAGTGAAGCAAACAGCAGTTGATCCAAGAAGCAGTGGAGTTTTTATTCAGTAAAACAGACTATAAAAGGATACTAATAGATGAAATGTCTTAACCCGATAACATACGCAAATCATGTATTTTAACTTGTAATAAAAACAGGTTGGTGGAGGAGATAAATAAAAGCTCTATTTTTCATGTCAAAGAGAAACAGCTATAACGGAAAAAGCAAACAGATGCCATATAACTGAAAATCCCGAGAAGGTTGACTCAATTTACCAGTGGCTTTTACAAGAGACCCATTATCTGCAGGCAACATTCTTTGAGGTGGTAATGGACCCATACGGTGAGTCCAACGATTAAATGAACAACTCAACCATACTTCAGGTTTTCCATTAAGAACTGTGTTAACAGGATTATAAACAATTGTCACTGTCCTCCCTGCATGAACATCAAGAGGCTCGGTATAAACTACATTCTTTTGAGAAAGCAGAAATCTCTTCAAAGTTCTTTCCTTCATTTCAGCTTTCATTTGTGCCGTTTTTTCAGCCTATGACAAGCAAAGAATAAGAAAAATAAATCAGTAAATACAACTGAGATAATAGATAAAACTTTTTAGCTTTTATTCTACTGGAAATGCAGAACACAAGAAACTAAAATCAGTCCATGTACATGCAGAGAATGCATTTCCAGCACCAATCTTTAGCATTCTAACAGTGGTTCAAAATTCACATTCCTGTCATAAGAAGAACAAGCATTGAAAAAAAGCCTGCAGTAAAAAACCCGAGCAACCAAATCTCTATCTCAGCTATCATATCAGTGAACCACAACCCAAATCTTTCATTACAATGTTCTTAAATGCGACTAAACTAGCCTTTCGGCAAAATGCCCTTATGTGTGCATGTCATGAAAATTACAACTTTAATAAATTGAAAAGAAGGTAGAATGACATTTAAATCCTCATTCCACTCTATTGTGCAGAAATCGACTGTAATTATTCAGAATATAGTTTCGTGGAAACTGACCTTGGCACGAATGGCCTCCTCTCTCAGTTTCCTCTCCTTGTGAAGTTTCCTAAATATCTGGTGTTCTTCTTCAACCCAGTACAGCTCTTCAGGAATGCTCTTTGGAACGATAGCATGGAAGTCTTGATAATTATTGTTATCATAGATAGTTGCAACCTTCGGTGCTCCATCAGCAAAGACCCAATCCAACACAAGGGCTCGATCATGTATAACAACTGTAGAAAAATTCCACTAATGTTCATCTAGTTACCAAGTATAATCTCAATCAACCATGCAGTAAGTCCAATCCAGATGACCAAGAAAACAACTATGATTCAAAAGGAATAAAATGTTTCTCTACCCAAAAAAATCGAAGACCTTAAAGAACCCCAAGATACAAGCGGAAAGCATTATGTGATTCCTGTATGTAATTAAATGTAAACAAAAGTTCCAACGTAATCAAGCAAGCATGTCTATAGCGTTAACAATCAGTTTATTCACCAAAGCTTAAATATACAATATCTTGTATATGAAGCAAATTTTCATAGCATTTTGAAAAATATCTGGAAAAGGTGGCTCAGAATAAAGTAAGCACAAATATTGGGTATCAAATGTCGGCAGATTTCTTGCTCCGTAGGATATTACCTTTAATACCATCCACATTGTACCAACCACAAATAAAACAGAAGATAAATAGTCAAACATACCTTCTGCATACCACCAATTGCCACCCTCTTTCTCTGATTTGACAAGCTTTTCAACAATTGTTAATCCATCATTCCAATTATTGTGCCCCCCATGAATCCAAAGCTCATTGGCATGCGCAAGGGGGCCTGAACTTTTGTTATAATGTATCTTGACCTTGTCTGCCCCTTTGAACTCGTTAGGCTCTATGAACCAAATGTTATCAATTGGTCGTGCAGCCTTTTTCATCACTTGTTGCAATATTTCTCGCCTCCTTTCCATCTCCGTCCTTGCTTGTGCTCTTTCTACTTCACTTGCTGCCTTCTCTGCTTCTATTCTTCTTTGCACTTCTGCTTGCCTTTCCGTTTCAGCCTTTTCTTTTGCAAGTTTCTCTAGTTCCCTTTGCTTCTCCTCCAGCAAGAAATCTTCAAATGCAAACACATCCATTTCACCCTCCACAGCTATGCAGAAATCTTTTTTATCATTATTGTCATAAATGTTCTGTCCATTAAAGAACACAAAATCCATTTTGTAAGCTTCCTTCGGTACATGAATCAGGCAAGACCACCAATCCCCATTGAGATGGGTCTTATTCAACCTTACAGTGAACGATCTCCATTGCCAGTCGTTGAAGGCTCCCATGATCAGAACATCTGGTTCATCTTTCAAAGTGGAGAAACTCCTATTATAGAACACTTCTACATCTTCATCAGGTCTTATAATTCGAGGATAAACAAAAATTTTGTTCCCCCTCAAGAAGTTTTCCTCTGCAAGCCCCTCAATTTCCTTTTTACGCAAATTCGCTTCAATCTCCAACTTCAGTTGTAGAGAATTATGTTCAATTGCTTTTTCATCAGACTTGGCACTCTCATCCATAACAGTAACATTGTCATCAGTTTTAGTACCATCCCAATGCTTTCCTTCAGAGACGACATCTCTTGGTGTTTTTGCACTATCATTCTCCAAAGTAGTTTCTTTCTTCTGTAATCCGGCAACATCTTCAAGAATCTTACCTATACTTCCATTTTCCGAATTCTGGTTGCTTATGCCAACAGCTAACTCTTTGCCCATTGATGGTATATCCTCTTTCGCTTCTTCCTTTTCACCTTCATCTACCTTATTCTTCTGATAACCCTCAATGGTCGATTCCTCCTCAAGAGCAACCTTTGGATCAATTTCTCTCTTGTTAGGCTTTGCAGACTCACTTGATGTGGGAATGCTAGAGTCCTCTTTCTCACCATTGTTCTTTTGATCCCTCTTCTCGCTACTCATTCCTACTTGTGTTTTCAGGGTTAAACCCTTTGGAACTGGACCTTGAGAGCTCAGGGTAGACGATCTTTTCTGTCTCCTCTTCGAAAAATCTACAGAAAGCCCCATTAAAAAAAAAAATCAAATATTGGATATCAAAAACGTTAAATTGAAACCATGGCACATTAGTTAGCATCAACTAACCAGCCGCACTAGCAATAACGCTATTTGAAAGATTGCTGGCAGGGCACTCGCTACGCCATGGAGTAAACTGAAATCGATAATCAAAATTAGAACAAGCTTACGAGCTAAAAGCGATCCCAATACAATTCCACTTGAAATTATATAATCACAGTAATGCTACAAAGTACACACAGGAATAACACTGTCAGCGCATGTAGCACTATGAAAAAGAATGAGAGTTCTACGGAACACGATAAAATCAAAATAAAATACTCAGCAAAAAACAATGGAAAGACGTTTATTTTTTCATGAAAAAAAAATGACATCAATAACCTGACAAGGTGAACACAGATAATTACTATCACTTATTATTTCAATTAAGAAGGAAACCCACGAATCTTTCAATCCAGATATATCTAAAAAACCAAACTTTCTACTAAAAATCAAACAAGAACCGAAAAAAAAAAAAGGTAAATTTACCAGTGTAGTTCTCGCAAAAGGGAAGGAACCCAGAGAAGGTTTGATCTTGAAACAGCCATTTGTGTGGTTCAACACAGCTTTATAACTCAAAGGTCTTTGTACTTGAAAAGTCACTTCCATGGCTAAGATGTCAGAGAATGTTTGTAGATGAAATCTATAGGCTTTAGTTATTGATTCGTTCTTGAACTTGATCCCTCTACAACTGTGCACATCTTGAATTTAGTACTCCAGAAACAATTATAAAAATCATACAAAAACAGGGAGAGAGAGAGAGAGAGAGAGGTAGAGAGAGAACGGATGTGACTGCTGGCCGATGATAACAGCGTCAATAAGAGAGTGCAATAATCGCAGCTATAAAAGACTACAATTTTAGCATGTGTTGCTCTCTAAGATGTCAAAAACTGTTAACAGCCTGATGCCGTTGGTGTATGATTGTTAGTTGATCCTACGGTCCAACATGAATTGAAAAGGGTGTTCTGAGCGGTTCGGCTGCAGATAAAGTAGCCCTTGACATGGGATATTATAAAAGATCAGTGTAGATTTTGGAAGTACTTGAACAAGCTTTTTAGCTGATGTTAGTTTGTCTAAGGGCGAGAAGAAGGAAGAACCGTAGAACCGAATCAACCACGACATCGACACGTCAAATTTAAGATGCAATGTGCGCACATATTTGCGGCAGGGTTTATTTGCAAAGGGTCCACCATTGTTGCTGTTCGGTTTCTCCTCTATTGCTATTTGCTACGTTAATATTCAATATCTTCATTTTTTTTTTTTTTGACATGAAAGATGTAACACGTATCATTTACTATAACCAAAAAAACTTCCATTGAAAAAACTTCCACCAAATTTCAATCTCCTTGAGGGTTTCTTTTATATACGTTTACCAAGTTCAAATCAAAGTCTCCGATAAGAAATAATCAAATAACTTTACCAAATTACAAATCATTAAGCTAGTTGATGGCTTTCATACAGGTACATGTAATTTGTATTGCAATTTGAAGAAATGAAAATGGAGTGAAAAACAAGTTAAAAAATCTACAAGTAACATGCTTGTCTCATATGAACTATAAGACACATATTTCTGCAGAATAAAAAGAAGAAATAACTTTTTTTTTTCATTTTTCCTTATAATGCAGATTTGGCAGAAAAGATGAAGCTAGTAAAAGAACCCAAAATGTGGTAGGTTTCTATGGACTTGATACAATTATTGTTTTTCATAATTAACATGTATTTTTTTTTCTCTAATATGGTGAAAAAAGGTTAATCATTAATAGTGCTTTGATTTGGTACAATGTGTGAAAAGAGTCTCCATTGTTAATCAATGTGCAATAGAGATCTTTCTTGAACTTCTATAGCCATGGTCTGCATAAAATCATAAAATCATAAAATCATAGAGTTAAAAATATGAACGACCTTTTCTTTTGAGTTTATCATATTTTTTTTTTCTTACGAGAATAATAGAAACTACTTGACAACCCATTTTCATAATTTTCTCCCAAAGTATTAAAACTTAATTTGACCATTAAGAATATTTGCCTATCTTCAGAGATAAATCAAGGCTTTGTTTTGATAATTTTGCAAAGATTTTCCAATATATTAATCCAGGAATTAAGTCTCCATATACGTTACCTTTGTTATTTCAACACTTTGTTTTTTAATTTTCTATTTTTGCTAAAAAAAAAAAAAAAACACCGGCTATATTTTTCTAGCAAAGCCACTGAACGATTATAACATGTTTAGCTTCAGTCTGCTAAATTTTTATTTCATATCCCATTGTAACATTCTTAATCTGAGACTAAATTAAAGTTTTTTAGCTGCCAAACTCTTCCCTGGTGAATTTGACGCTTAGCAAAACCCAAAAAGCAACATATGAATGTGATCTTCTCCTTATAAAACCTTCTTTTTTTTTTTCCTGGTTTACTTAACCTGTACAAACAATGTATTGTTGCTTTAAAACAACCCCCAAAGTGGCTATAGCTTGCCTTCTTTATGGCTTTCCCCTGATTCCAGTAATATGTGTGTTGGGCCACGGCCAAATTATCTGTTCCTTATGACCAACCTGGAATGACATTCAGGAGGAACGAGATTTGCTTGTTATACAGGGCAGACGCATATAAAGGTGGTCAAACTGATTCATATTTCTAGCTCCAACTAGTTGGCATCAAGGCTTTTATGCAGGATTCTGTGCTTTTTGTTGCTTTTGTCTGTAACTGCATACCATTCAAAATTTCTTAGTTAGATGGCTAAACTGCTAGTGAAGCTAACTTAATCTACCAAGTTTCCTTATGAAAACATAGGATGTAGTTGTTTGCCTTGATAGCGGCATGAGTGAAGAACCTGGGATTAGAAACTTTAAGACTACATCATATCACTGGCATTTCAAGGCCAACATCATGCCAATTGGTTTCAAGATTCAGGAATTACTTTTATGAGGAGGGAGCAAGATTTTTTGGAACGGCAACATTTAAATGATCTGATTTTGATCAAGTTTAGAGCAAGGAAGGAAAATTAAGGCTCTATTTACGTTTCTTTCTTCCAACAAATTGAATAGCTTACTTGCTTTCAACTAATCGTTCTAATTGACAAAGCATTGGCACCAGCAACAATCTCCAAAATCTCTCCTGCGATTCTTGCTTGACGCTGCCTATTGTAGAAAATAGACAAGGTCTTTTTCAATTGCACGGCATTATCAGTGGCATTGCTCAGGGCACTCATCCTAGCAGCAAGCTCACTAGCTAATGATTCCTGCAAAGCCCTCAAATTCTGGCCGTTGAGATAGAGAAGAAATAAAGCATCAAGAATCTGAACTGGATCCTACTGAAGCTGCAAAATGGAAGAGAATTCCAATGTCTCAGTCCTCACAATATCTCTCTCAACGGTCAGTTTCCCTTCCTTGGTTGTCAATCTGAAGAACTCATCCTCAGCAGCATCAACAAAAACACCATTTACATCACAGATCTCACCCTTAGGTAAGAGTGGCAGCAAAGTATGAATCACAGGATCAGACTTAACCAAGGATACGAACTTGGTGTACAAAAGCACAATTTTATCAACTTCTTCACCAACAAAAACTGAAAGGCATCATCTGTAATCGCCTGAGCTTCTTTAGCTGTAGGAAGTGCAGTACCTTCAAGAAACCTATCCACTGGAATGTAAGGCCTACGGTTAAAATATGAATTACCCTTTTTCCCCAAACTAGTTAATTATAAACAAGTCCAAGGTCCTTCAATTTCGCAATTCTTGATTCAGCTTCCTTGACGATAGCATTGTTGAGACCTCCACAAAGACCACCATCACCAATAACAAAAACCAAGACAACCTTTTTGATGGGCCTAATATTAGTGAGAGGAACATCAAGGTCTTCAGTCTGGAGCTGTTCATTAATGCTGTAGAGAACTTCTACCAGGGACTCGGAGAAAGGTCTACCATTGACCACAGCTTCTTGTGCTCTCCTGACTTTAGCAGCAGCAACATGCTTCATGGCTTCAGTACTCTTTTGTGTTCTTTACTGAATCAATACGGTTTCTAAGCTCACAGAGACCAAAGTGAACTGGGGTTGCCGATGAGGCCATGACGGGTTAAAGGTAGTTGAAGTTTTAGAAGGAAACTGAAATGGGGTGATGAAAGAACGGGAAGAGAGTGAAGAGTTTTCAGAAAGAGATGGTTTTGAGGACAACCACGTTGTAAGATTAGAGCAAGATGAGGTGACAATGGATTCTGAAACTCTACACGAAGATAATTAAATTACTCTGAACTCTACAGAGAGCAAGAACAAGAGCAAGAGCAAGAGCAAGAGAGGAGCACTTTCTTTTGTGGGCTTCCTTTGTATAGATGGAGGAAATAAGTGGGAATGAATAAAAAAATAGAATCAAACTCAAACAAACATCAAAAGGCAAATACGTTCATCTTTGATTTGCTTAAGAAGAACAAATACCTTTATGGGATTTTCTGGTGCTTTAGATGAGTAGCGATTTTTTTGCCTAACAAAAATATGAAAAAAGTAAATGCGTAAAATGAAATAGGAACTTAGTGTTTAATCATCAAGGTTAGATAGTGTTGCAACTAAAGATGAGGATATAAGTTACCTGATGCTTAGATTTGCAAGGAAGAAAACGTTGCTGAATTGCTTTCCAACCCAAAGCCAGTAATCTGCACAAAAATATCATATATAAAATCAATGAACCTTCACAAGCTTTTCTCTTTATTTAAATAAATGAAACTTCACCTGAGCATGGATTCCTAACAAATAATCAAGACAATCAAACAACAAGAGAACAGGGAAGCATGCAACTCACTCATCCTCTGCATTGGTAAAAAAAAGCCGACTTGCAACTGCAACAGGTGGTGGCTTATGTGGAAATAATGCTGGATTGAACAATGGAAAAAATCTCTGCATTAACTTGGCAATTTCCTTAGGGACTAAGGCAACTGACTGCTTTTGGTTTTCTCAACAAGTGTAGCAGCCAATGTCTTCTTTGGTGGAGGCTGACAGATTGATGATGGCAATATACAGCCAGCCAGAAGAGCTGTGCCTCTTAAGGCTTCATTATTAGCTTCCACCATAGATGGAGAACAAGGAAGAGGGAACAGAGGTGCCTTTTCATATTGTGTAGTACAGCTACTCTCTAAGTGACGTTTTTGACGCTCCTGGACAGCTGTCATGATAATTGTAAATTGTCAAATTCCATGGATATGCAGAGCAAGCCAAAAAAAAAAAAAAATCCACTTTAAGCATATTACCAGAATAAACATCATCCATGTATCTTCCAACTAAATTCAGTGGAGAAACATCAAGAATGGATAATACTGGGCTGCTTAAAAAAGGCACCCAGGAAGAGCACAACTGCCCATTAGAAACATATTCATATCTCCTTCCAGGACTGGAAACATTTTGAGCATCAAGCATCTGTGTATTTTGGGAAATGCAGACTCCCCTAGCATTAAATATAGATGTTTGAGAGGTGCTCTGTGTGGGGCACAAAGGGGGGACCTCATTTTGAGCTGATGAATAGACATATGGATGCTTGAAGCAAGAATCAGGATATGGCTGGCTTTAACAAGCTATCACTTCATCTCGTTTGTGTAGCATCTCAAGAATCAATCCCTGAATTTGAGATGCAATGCGCTGCCGAGAATGGTCAAGCACACAAAGAGAAAATATTTGAATAAGAAGTTGCACATGCTCATGTATCAAGCAATGCAACTGGCCTATTTGATATGGAGTGAATCCATTGATGAAACCATCTACTGCGAGAACTTATATCCTCATCTTTGGGTTATGGGTCCAATCGGTCCATTAGGCAAGATTGGTAAGAGGGGGCGCAAATGGCCTATTTGTCTGCTCTAAATGCTTTCTTTAATACTGGGCAGAGGCCTTTTGCCATCTATTCTGCCTTGTTTCTGTCTGCCGTCCAGCTCTTGGATTTTCCTCTGCCTGTCTCTTTTCCAACATAGCTTCATCATAATCACTTTCAAGTGCCTCCTCAAGTTCTATTTCAAATTCTGCATCATTGTCCTCATCTTCATCATCGACATTTTCATTTTCCTGAGTTGACCGCTGATCGCCATCCCCACCTTGCAAAACAGCTGCAAGAAATTTCCTGTACTCCTCTTCATCGTCAACAATTTGAACGTCATCCTCATCATCTGTTTACTGAAGAAAAGCCTCAAGTTCATCAAGAGTGAAACTAGGTCTGGGAATGTGTAGCATTACTTGAGTCTCCAACCATACTATTCTTTACACTGCCCAATTGACTTTCCTTTTCTCTTTCCAATTGAGAACTAGGTCCAGGTTTCTTCTTATTATGTTTTCAGGGAACAGTATTTTGCAATTCAAGAAAGGCAGTACTTTGCATCAAAATTTCCTCCTCACAGCGCTCAGAATCTCCAACATCACAGTTTTGCAACTTAGTATTACTCTTTGATGAACTGAAATCTGTAATAATATGAGTATTTGCTCTACTATCAACAATATCACCATCTAAACTCCCGGTATCAGAGCTCAAACTAGAAGAAGCCTCTGGAGAAGGTGCTTCCTTCAAAAAGGGATTGAAATCTACATATTCTTCCTTATCCTCACCATCCTCCACTTCTTCCTCTGCCTCCTCCTCAACACCATCATCAGGTTTTGAGTGACCCTTACTTACAACAGGAGGAGCATTTTGATGACCTTGGCTCCCAACTTCACTCGGTTGCAATTTCTCACATGAAGACATTTTGAACAAATGATTTCACGGCAACAACCAATCCTTATGAACCCTAAATTCCTCTAATAAACAGTTATTACCTGAAGTATCCATGAGATTCAAAATCTATACTTTATAAACATCAATTACATAAAGTATCCATGAAATTAAAAGATCGATATGCCTTTCACTATACTGAAAGCACAGAACATAACTGCAATGAATAACTAACCCAAACCTGACTAAAAAAGGCATATGCTACAATCATCATCATCAACATCAATCTGCAAAAAAAAAAAAATTCTCTTATATAAAAATCAAACTAAAATCAAATTTTGACTCAGCGCATGGAAGAAGAAACAACTAACTTAAACTGATTGCAAATATCATTCAACAAATTATATGATCGCATGCGGAGAAATCAACAAAGTGAAAGCGTTGGCCCGTTAATTTATTTGTTAGGATTAATTAATATCAATTTTAAATCCTAATTTAACTGCATTGTATATAAATCACCAAGAAACCTAGCTCCAGAGAGAACTTGATAAAAATAGTGAGTTTAGGAGATTAAAAGCCGTGTGGCATTCTGCTGAAAACAGTTTAAAACATGGAAAAAAGAACAAATCATTCAAAAGAAGGAAAAGGAAAGAAGAGAATCGTGCTCGTACCACCGACTTGAATCGGCTATGCCATGGAATTTCGGAACGCAGGGCGTGGAAGACAGAAAACTGCGCGACTCTGTGTCAGCAGAGGTTAGAGATCCAAGTAACGACGTCGTTTTCCCCTTAGGAAAAAGGATGAAAACAAGTCACTTTTCTTCGATGATGATGATTTGTTAAAAACGAGATGCCGTTTTGACGTACTCTACTGGTTTGATATGATCAATCTGAATTATATAAGCAGCACTTTACTGAAGATCCAAACTCCAAAGCAAGGTCGGTGAGTTGGTGACGAAATTATGGGTGCCAAAGTTGTTCTGTTCTTCTTCGCTTTGCTTTCCTTTTTAGCTCTCTCTGTATTGCAGGGAATGAGGAAGACCAACGTCTTGTTATGAACTTCTGCAAGGATACATGTCCTCAGGCTGAAGACATTATCAGCTAGCAAGTTAAGCTTCTATACAAGCGTCACAAGAAGGCTGCATTTTCTTGGCTGAGAAAAATTTTCCAATTCCGTGATTGTGCAGTTCAGGTAAATTTATGTACAGTGTTGTACTATATTCTTGTTCTTGATAGTTATACCTTACAGGCTATGAACATGCATATGTTTTGTCTTTGCCTTTCTTTTTAATGAGTAGTCATGTGATGCTTTACCGCTGCTGGACTCGACAAGGAGGAGCTTTTCTGAGAAGGAGACAGACAGGAGGTTTGGCCTTAGGAATTTTAGGTACATTGAGACCATTAGAGAAGCTGTAGAGAGGAAATGTCCTGGAGTTTTTTCTTGTGCAGATATCCTAGTGTTGTCTGCTAGAGGTGCCATTGTTTTGGTAATTTCTTTTCATCCCTCTTTTAGATTTTACTCGTCTTCACTGAGTACGCTTCTGTCTGTGGTAGTTTCTTGATTGTCTTAGTTTCACCAAATTAAAAAAAAAAAAAGAAAAGGATCTTTGCACTAGATCTGCAAGATCGCTAGAGGTTTCAATTTCATAGTTGAAACTGCGGGTATTTCATCACCCCCTTTCTGTAAAGATGCTTGTGCATTTTAATTTAGTGAATTGCTATTTCAGCTGGGAGGCCCTTACATCCCTCTCAAAGCTGGACGAAGAGACAGCAGAAGGAGCCAAGCAGACAAAGTTGAGGAGTATCTTCCAGACCACAATGAAACCATCTCTGTCGTCCTCGATAGGCTTGCTGCCATGGGTATTGACATCCCTGGAGTCGTCGCCTTCTTAGTTACTATACTTACATTGAAACCATAAATGCATGCGTATAGATATATGTTAGCATATCCCTTGTGGCTTGAGCTTCCATATGTTGTGCAAAAACAGGGGCTCATAGTGTAGTTAGAACACACCGTATCAAGCTGGTTCACCGATTATAACCAGAGGTTGACCCTGCCCTCAACCCTGATCATGTTCGACACATGCTCCACAAATGCCCTGATCAAATTCCAGACTCCAAGGCTGTTCAGTATGTGAGAACCGACTGAGGGACACCCATGGTACTGGATAACAATTACTATAGAATCATACTGGACAACAAGGGCTTGTTAATTGTGGATCAACATCTAGCTTATGACAAGATAACTAAACCTTATGTGAAGAAAACGGCCAAAAACCAAAACTATTTCTTCAAAGATTTTGCTAGGGCCGTTACTATCCTTTCTGACAACAATCCTCTCAGTGGGACCAAGGGACACTGCAATCTTGCAATCAAGCTTCATTAAGTTGCTTTGCTACAAGCACAATCTCACCGTCTCTTCCTTATTTGTGCGAGGGAGAAAGAGAACAAGAGTGGCCTGAATAATGGTTATTCTAGTTCTTGGCGAGTTTGTTAACGTGCAATGCACAGTGATAGTGGTACAGGTATGATATGATCAATCTGGTGACTTTGGTCATTACAGCCCTGTTTTGTTTAGCACTGCTTCGTTTCGCTTCTCTTGTTGCTGAGGTTGATGTCGATCATGGGCATAGTGGATGCTCAGATGTACGTATGCATGCAAGGCTCATGCTGAATAGCGTAGGATGCATGGATTTCAATGATTCAATGCGTCGGATGATTCATGCATGAGCATTCTCTTTTATGATGTCATGGTGATGCGTGCATATCTATAAATTTGAACCAATTTAACGAAAAAAATCCCTTCCCAACAACAAGAAATGAAGGAAACTCTGGCCTTCCAGTAGTCCACAAAGTTGGATAACATGACGCCAGCAAAATAAGTAAACAAAAGCAAGAAGTGGGGCATTTGAATCTTTGATGATAAAAGAATGATTTACATAGGAAGGGTAAGATCCTTTATGTCAGGAGGTATAGATTTTATGCTTAATTATATGCCCTAAAAATTTACTAATCTTGGTAGGTGGCCACCGGTATGTATAAAATGTAATGCAGACAAAGGCGAAAGAACAATGAAGATGGGGGGCTGAGTCTAACAGACTAAAAGATATACTATCTATGAACTATCAACGTTGGGAGCAAATGCTCCAAGTGAGCAGACATTGACAGCGATGGCCATGCCATCGTTGACTTCCTTTACTTACAATATAAATGCTTAAAGCTGGGATTATTGGTAATGAGTTAATAACAACTTGAACTTTCTCTATTATTTATCACTTGGAATATCTATAGAAGGCTATATTTATTCCGGATACAACCTGTTGAAACATCCAGAGTTAGGAGACTGCAGGTCAAAGCACAAGCCCAGTGAAAATCTGAAGTTACCATAATTCCAACAAAGTACCCATCAAATTATGATAAAAGATTTTGCGTGTCAGTAATTTATTCATCAAATTAATGATGCAATATCAGGAATACAAGACTCCTGACTCCATAAAACTTATATCTATCAAGGCTCAAAATGCTTTATAACACAGCTTTTCAGCTTTTCTTTACCAACTTCCTTTAATTTTGAGATGATAAAATATAAGAAATATTGTGCTTGCATATTTGATCCACTACCTGCTGCTTGCTAATGCCTTTTTTGGTTCCTCCATACTGCTTGAACTGCTATCTGTGTCGGTATCAGGTTCCGAAGATGCCGAAACATCCTCCCTATTGCCTTCTATTATCTTAGGGATAAAACAACTGGAGGAAGGTTGATTATAATAAGGCCGTTGGTGGATGGAGATGAAATTTGCATTAGTTGGAAAAGATGGATAACCATATGTAGTTGGATAAGGACTGGAAGGAAAGACATTTGGCGGGGGCCAAAATACCATAGGCATGAACGTATTTGCAGGTGGTGGTGGAAACAAGCGATATGGGGTTTGATTATGGTAGAAGACATTATCACCAAGACTCTTCATCGTTGTGTTCGATACTTGTGAAGTATCAGCTGGAGCCTGGGATGGCGTGGAAGGAAATGCTGCCATTGCATGAGTTTGAATTGAAGTGTAGCCCATGAGCCCAAATTGAGTAGCAGGTGTTGAAGATGGTGCTGATTGTTGAAATGAGGCTTTCGGCAAATTATGAGACTTGGCATTGGAGTTTGTCTGCCTTCTTCCTTTTGTTTTTGTTGAGGTAGTCCTCCCATTTAACTGCTGAGAGCTAGGACTAGCCTGCTGAAAAGCAAGATAATTAGTATCAAGAATCCAGCTTTTATGGGTTGGAACTATTGAATGTGATTAAGGAATTGCGATCGTACAGTGTTGGAAGCTACAGAATGTGAAAGAAACAACTCTTCACCTTCAGCATCATTGTCCGTCCTATAAAAAGAAGGTTGAATATTAAGTGAACTGCTAAACTCGACTAATTGCAAAGGTGAGAGACATCATAACAGTGGCAAAGTGCAACCAAATCCAGTATTTATAGGGACAATCTGAAAGATGCTGATCGTGACATCAACAAGTCCATAGTGGTGATTCACAATATTATCCTTTTCTTCCATTCTATCTATCCATGTTTGTCGCACAAGTCTGTCATTTCTATGGAACTCCTTACCTATAATACTTCTGCAGCAAGTCTAAGTTCCTGTATTTTGTTTCTCTTTGAACAAGGTCATCAGGAAAACCTGCCATGAACAGAAGTGTGATGCCTAAGGCCTTGAAGAAGAAGCTCCCACTGCGAATATGGACTAGCATTGCCATTCGGCACATGAGAGGTCCAAAAGATTTCAGTTTATTTCTTCCCATTTGCTGCCTGACATACCTGGAAAATTTCAGCCCAAAAATGTTGCTAGATTAGGCTGATGAGGTACAAGTTTAAAACTATAGTGTTTATAAAAAAAAGTTCACAAGGCTGTACTTACTCATTTTGAGGAAGATTTCTTGTCCTTCCACCATACTTGATGCACAAAAATAAGCATGACGGACAGCTAGGATCAGAAGGACGCATAGCCTTTTCTTCCTCTAGTATTTGAACAGGACATAGTGTCGGATTCTGTCGATTTGGATAGAAAACCTTCCTCTGGATGCCAGGATTCTCATATAAGACATGCTCCTGAAATAAAATGCATGTAATTTCTTTCTTGTTACAACATTGAAAGAAGGGAAAAATCAGAGGCAATAGTTTACTTGATCTGTCCTACATTCAAAGATTAAATTGAAGCAAACAATAATAATTATTTTTTTTGAAGGCTGCATTGTCATCTGACAGTAGTTAAAACATTGCATGCTTTTTAGCTCCCTTCCTAAACAAAGCATTTTGAAGAATTGGCTCTGATCATAGTTAAAACTTTTATATCTAAAGCAACTATATCAGTCGCAAGCAAGCGGAAGACAATTCACAAACATTAGAAAAACTATGTTGCTTACCCCTGGGTTCTTTGGGGACACATATGGATCCCCCTTCCTTAAAATGTTGAAGTGATTGAAGTCTAACTCATACATATCTTCACATCCATGCCTTATGCCAAGGGATGTAAAAACAATGATCTTCCTTATGGTGTGTGACTGAGCATTTTTCGATAAAAGGGCATCTGATTCAAGTATTTTCTTTATTTCTTTTGGGCAGAAGGGAACTTTCGGAGGTTTCTTATTCCATGATGTCTTCCCAGATGCCGAAGGACATGGCTCTTGCTCAGAAGGTGGAATATCTGCGGGGGACTTGTGTCCACCATTTTCTTTCATTAACTGGCTAGTTTTTGCAAATGTCAGCTCACTCCGACCACTGGAACAGCTTTGCAGACAAGATATATGTATTCCATGGCCTTTACCTGCCTCCCGATGTTCATCTTCACAAGTACTTCTCAGATTCTCTTCACTTTCCCTATCTTTATAACCAGTGTTGGAATCATCCTCTTCATAATATTCATCTTCATCATCACTGTCATCCATTTCCTCATGATCTCCGGCATTGTCATCGTCTTTAAATTTATCAAAATGTGAAAGGTGGGTTTCATCCATGCTCATCCAATTAACTAACCGATCTTCCCGATTTTCATCCACGTGAGGCATGTTCAATGTGTCATTTTCTGCCTTAGAAGCCATTTCACTTTTGATTCCATTTCCATCTCCGATTCCACCACTAGTTATTTCCATCTTCTGTCTTTTGAACCTTTTGAAGCTTCTTTCTGTGGTATCAAGAGAGACAACCTGCGAGATATAACATGAGACACCCGTTATGTAGTTACAATAGAATTTTGCTTGGACGAAGCTAGGTTTGATCATCTTCATTTATATTGTTTTTTCTATCACAGAAATATTTGTTAGACAAAGTCATTCAATAAGTTGCTTTGAACATGGAAAGCTGCTAAAGTTTATTTTCTTTGAATATGCAGACATACATTTGAAAATGTAAATACAAAAGATATAACTATGAATTACAATACCATGTTCCATTACCAGGATTTTGAAAGAAAAAGTCCATTTGACCATTTATCAAAGACCCAAGAACTTGAGAAAACAATAAAAGTTAATCTGAAAATATATAACTTAAATGTCACAGAAGCTCTCCTACATGTTTTCTTCACTTATTAAATGGCTCCTATATCAAAATTAATGGCCATTCTGTTACAAATAAAGGACATATTTGGCTTGTGAATGAGATATGAGAACATCTTACCGGGGAGGCCTTAAACAAATGCATAATAGTCGGAGCACATAAAAGGTAAAAGGAAATTTACATTTATTTTTTGGAAAATGATGCATATGATAGAGATCGAATTCACTAGGCTATAAATTGTAATGTAAAGTAGCCAATGATTTATTAAAGAGTTGCGGCGGATAATAAAAAACAGGTTAAACAAAATACAAAATGAGAAGTATGGATTAGTGAAGCCATACTTGTTCATTTGTTAGAAGAGATTCTTTATCCTTTTCTTGTATTTGGGCTTCAAGTGATGATATTCTCTCCATAAGCTCTGCATTTTTGGCTCTCTCTCTTTGCAATTCAGCTGCAATCTCTGCAATGAAATTTACAGTATTCTCACCCTTCATTCCTTGCTCTATTGCACACATTGCAGAAGCATTTACCAAGCTAGCACGGGATTGAAGTTCCACCATTAACGGAAATGATGAGCTACTCCGAAAATGTATAATCCAATTAAAGCTTTGAATCAAATCTCATTAAAAAAAAAAAACAAAAAACTAAGTACCTTCCGAGGAAAACCTCAGGTAAAAGCTTCAAACAAAAAATGTAAAAGCTGTCAAAAGTTGAAGCAATTAACTTGTTTACTTATAATCAAAGAAAAAGTTAAAGAGAGGACTAAGAAGTAAGTAAGAAGGCAATGAACTGATCTTTTATAGGGGAAGAGAGATCAATCTTTGGCTTTAGTTTTGTAAAAGAATTTAAAAGAGAATGGCGAGCAATGAGGCATGCAAGGCAACCCCACGTGCATCTCTTTCTATCTGTCCTCTTTCTTTTACTTTTTTTTTTCCCCTTTTTAATCTCGAACTTCAAAAGATCTGAAATAATATTAGAAATGAAAGAAAATGGCATTTATATTTCTATCTTAGGATATGTGAAGTCCCCAAGTTTATTAGATTATCATTTTCTTGTTCATTTGACAGCAATATTTGATTTAACAAAAGTTGCGTTGTCTTGTTATATAGCGGTGACTGCGAAGGCTGTGCCCCCATTTTTAAGCATCCGAGGCAGTGGATTATATACATATAGAACAAAAACAAAACTAGAAATGTAAATTATAAAGCTAGAATAGATATAAGAGTTTACTCACTTTCAAAACAGGACAAAGTTCAAAAGGTAGTGGGAGAATGTCAGTGGCTACCTTTTCAACTGACCCACCACTCTTGGAAATGACCGGATCTCTGCAACTAATTTTTCCTGGTTTATGTAGATCAAGAATCTAACCATAGATCAACTGTCTTCCATTGTGATGCAATGTGTAGGTCATTTTCCATTTTAGAAATTTGAGAAGTGGACTGAATTGGTTTATGATGACGTTCATGAAAATCAGCAGATTTGCCTTTGAATAACACTACAATGTAGCTCTCTAACTGTCTTACCAAGTTGGTTAAACCGCTTACATATTTTCAAGCTTGAAGAACATTGTGTTCAGATAGGGTATCACCTCAGAAAATATAAGTAACATTTGAATCCAGTGAAAGTGCTATGATATTGATTCCAAAGTGCATGAAAACCTCATTCATATTCATATAAAATTATCCTTGTGTTTCAGTTTTGCTTAGAACCACTATCAGAATAAAAACCTTTCATTGGTGAGCATAATTTTAGATATAAAAGCACCCATTTCAATATAAATTGATTAACGTGCACTGCATTTTAACCGGCGAAGTCTTATTTGAAGATCATAATTATTAAAAAAAGGGGTAGTCATAATTTAAAAAATTTACCCCAATTATGAATACATTAATGCAAAATGACTGACCATGGGTTATTAGGGTTATGATTACTGAAAAAAAAATTTAAAAAAAAAAGATGGGGGAATTTGCTGTATGTCTTCACTAGGAACCAGAGCAGGGCAGCACTTCGTTTTCCTAGGTATAAAGAAAATGTGTGCACACGTGCATGTAATTTGCTTTATGGTGGGGTTACAAAATACAATATATATAGAAAAACAACCTCACGTGGAAAGGTAACTTAAATGGTTGTCTCTAATGCAGTTTTTGTCAGGGGAATATGAAGCTTAAACCTTGGATACCATCCTTCTAATTTTAAACTAAACCCCACCCTTTAAACAAGTATTTCATGAACCAGATTATTTTAGTTCATGATAAAAGTAGACGCATCAGCCCTTGTCTGATCTTTATACAAATACACACTCTGAAATGGGCAAGGTTGTATTTTTAATGAAAAAGAGGACAGCCCGGATAATATCAGAATTGTTAAGATATTCTTCTTAGGGTTCTGTGAAAAATGTGCTGCTGAAGAAGAAAGGAGTTCTATAATAATGACTACACACAGGGCATACCTTTGATTCACTGGCTTTTCTGGTTAAAAATGGGTAAATTATTAGGAACATTGCAGCTAAAGAATTGCAAGTGGCCCTGGGGTGGTGGAAGATACAATTTGTTTTTTGTCTAGTGAAGCGTGCTTGATAAGGCTGCCTCTTTATGATATTTTATGGTATTCAATCCTCGGATATCTTGTGTTTTTCCC
The DNA here is from genome assembly GCA_038381775.1 of Adansonia rubrostipa. Classification (NCBI taxonomy): domain Eukaryota; kingdom Viridiplantae; phylum Streptophyta; class Magnoliopsida; order Malvales; family Malvaceae; genus Adansonia; species Adansonia rubrostipa. The sequence goes on along the minus strand of JBBYHM010000004.1, from coordinate 6,613,396 downwards.
TAATGAAATGGGGACTCTGAGAGCTTTAACAACACCTAGCAAGTAATTTCAACCGATATAAGATTGAACAGTTTTCC
>JBBYHM010000004.1:6584837-6602827 GCA_038381775.1 Adansonia rubrostipa | reverse complement strand
GTCCCGATGAATTATGGCTTGTTCTAGGGATTTGGGTTTATATTTATCAACCACAATATTTTTTAAGAAAGTTTTTAAATTTCGATTTTGTAAATAAAGAGGAAATGAAATGAAATAGAAAGAGCCAAAGAAATAAGATAGAGAAAATGTGGCTTGACAAGTACGAGGAGAGATTCAAGTTTTAACATATCATGAGATACGATGAAAATGATCATACTAGATAAAATAAACATTTAATTTAATTTTTAATGATGTAATAAAGACGGTAAATAAAATAAAAGTACGAGAAAAGTAAATGTTACTTTTTAAAACATAAAAATTAAATGTTGCTAGCCTTAAATTACAAATATATATATATTTTTATAATTTACCTTAATTATTTCATGCAAGCATATGCCACTACCCAAGGGAAGAAGGAAATATGTCAAAGATTCCATAGCATATATTTTTGTTCACACTATGTTTTCTAATCCAAAGATGCCTTTCTTAACCCGTTCTCACACTACAAATTTCACCGTTTGTTATCTTTACCTTTCAATTCCCAATTCGGTTTGACTTTGTCGCAACTCAAAGAATTACGCGTTTTTATTGCGATTTTTGAATAAAATGAATAATATCATAATTATTTACTATAAATATCAATCATAAATAATCACAACTTAAAAAGTCGAAACCACACCATTGAAAAACTTTGCTGCTTATGCTTAAACCTTAGCCTCCTTGTTGAGCCCATCCTCACCGCCCCGACAAGTTCTCGAAGCTGTTTCGGCTTGGCTGCTGATGAGATCACTGTCTGTTCTGGGTCCATTTTGTACAGCCTCTTAATTTAGTTTGGTCAACTAATTAAAGCTATCAGGTTTTCCACGTAAGACCTTAGCTCAAGGTCCTGCAATTCCAGGAACCTTGGTCACCTCGCATCTTTTCTCTATAAATACACTGACCCCTTCCATGTTTGAAATCTCTTCTTCTCCCTGAAAAAATTATAGTATTAATATAGATACTAATTAACCAGTCATGGGGAATTGTATTAGGCGCGACAAGTCATCTTGGGCCGAGGACGACGAGGAGTGGGGATCGTTGGTGTCAAATCATAGGGAAGGAGATAAAGGGGAGAATAGCATCATGGAGAAGGAGAGGTTGCTTGGAGGTGGCAATGGCAACCGAGATGCAAATGCCATAGAGGTGAAGATAACCATTTCAAAGAAGGAGCTGGAGCAATTGATGAAGAAGGTGGACATGCAAGGCTTGACTCTTGAACAAGTCCTCCTAACCCGTATGGTTAACGGTGGTGGTGGTGGCGATGTATATGAGGTGGTGGAGGAGCACCATCGGCCATGGAAGCCGGTGCTGCAAAGTATTCCGGAGGTGAACTAAGTTAATGAGTCGTAGATGGTTGCCATTCCTATGAAATTTCTTCATCCACGGTTCTCTAGCTAGGTTTGATCATCTCTACATGCATATATTGAAACATGAGAACCATGGGGCTAGGAAATAATTTTGTTCAGGTTATTGTACATAGAGTACAGGCTATTTGGATTGGTCATGTGTTTATCCTGATCTGAAATTCTTATAAATGATTTTTTAATTTAGTTGAACTTAGTTCAGTCTAAATTATTATTTAATAATATAAAAATATTTTTATTTAAATTTAATTATAAAAATATATAAATATTAATAAAAAATAATTTTTAAATATCTTATACTTAGTAATTTAAATTTTTGGACCGACTTGGATCCAATTTGACTTAAATTTAGATAATAAATTTAAAAAATTTAAAATCGTGACCCAATTAAACCCAACAATAAACACATCTAATTCTAAACTTTTTGGTTTTCAATTTTGTGAAAGAAAATATGAGCAAAAAGGGTATCTTTTGTAGACGGATACAATGTCTCGAGAAAGACGAGCTCAATACCGGTTTTTTCCTTAAAAGATGTTATAGTAAAAATAAAAAAATAAATTTTAAAAATTAAAATTAAAATTTTAAATCTTAAAAATGTTTTAAAGATAATTACATAAACCGATTAATTTAAAATCTCGATTTCAAAAGTCATTGATCGTTAGTGTTAAGAGTAACTTGCTTAAAACAAGCGTTCTTCGTTTTCTTAAACGGATTCGGGAACTCTGTTGCTGACCGTTGTATCGTCCAGCTCATCAATGCTGCTTCTAGATAGCCTTACATACATATATATATATATATATATATATAAGGATATTCATGTAAAAGGTTGGGATCCGATATGTAACTTGGTAGGTTTTTCGCCAACCCTGAAAGTGAACGAACCAAAACGCGGAAACATCTATATATACAAATAAGATGTCACTTTTGCAAGCCAATGTGATAGGGCGAGAACAGCGACAAGAAACAATAATGCCAAAGAAGGTTGATTAAAATAAGGCAAAAATGCTTCACCATAAATGTTGTATATATTATGCCAACCGAGAGTTAAAACACTAGGATTCTGTGTATGACTATGACGCTTATTGATTATTGGCTTCAAATCTTATCATCAATTAAAATATCAGATTAGAATAACTGATCAAACCTATTGATCTGCCCAAAAAATTATTAAATCGATTTAAATAGTACAAATTTTTTATAAAAAAAGTAATTTAACTTTTTATTCTCAAAATTTTATTCAAATATAAATTTTTAATTTATTAAATTTATATTAAAAATTATACTATTTAAATAAATATATAATTTTTATTAATTACAAAATTGCTTTTGTTTTTGGAAGGAAAATAATGGACAACATCCATTCTTGCTCAGGATCTAGTGACGAATTACCGCAGGAGGGGACTCTCCCCCAGGCTTATTTAATATTTATTTAACATAAAAATTTATTTTAAATATTATAAAAAAATTTGCCTCAACCGGTTAAATCACTAGAATTAATTCACTCTTTTCCGACTCTTTTCTGTTTGTCAAAACATGTTAGCCTTTTTTAGTAAAGCCATAGTCGGATTAATCATATTGAACCTATCTCCCCCAATCCAAAGTCTAAAATCCCACAACATGCTGCTAGTGTGATGCCACTTATCATTGATGATGCAAAAACCATTACCCAAACATAGTTTCCCCAGATCCCAGAGGCACAATTTCATCATTACATGCATCACAATCTGATAACAAAATTTAAAGGAAAAAAAAAAAGGCTAAACACCCAAGAATAGCACAAAACTGTTGTGATAAAAGGAGGTTTATACAGTGCATATGCTAATAACACAGCCTGAATTTATTCCCTCCAAAGAGAAACAAGGAGAAGATCAAGTAGCATAATAAGTTCATCATTCTAGTAAATAGAAAAAGCAGCCATAAAAAGAAACCTAGTACTTTAGCTATATCCCAATTGCTGTTGCGACTGCTGAGGCTGTTGTTGATAGTTTCCATACCCAGGATATCCGCCGTAGTACATGCTGGGGTCTTGGGGAGCAGCGGCATAGCGATAATCGTAACCTTGGCCATACCCGTAATATCCACCATTCCACTGGTTGGGGTCTGCTTGGGCCTGCAATGCAAGATATGTCAATGGAATGGATTGAACTCGAGGGTATTATATTAGAATTACCATGAAAAAGCAACAGGGTATCAAAATATCAAATCAACCTGTTTGTTTGACGTGCTACGGCCCCATGAAAGCCGAATACTTTGTCCACCCAACTGAGTCCCATTTAGCATTTGCAGCGCTTCTTCTGCACAGCTCCTGATTGATTGCACAAGCACAGAAACAAAACAATTAGATGGAACCATATCTCTCCTTAATAGATCTCTTTGGAATTATTCAGCAATGTATCTTTACCTTTCAGCAAATTGAACGAATCCGCATCGCTTGTTTTGTGGTATTTTCACATGCAGCAATTGACCATATGGGCTGAAAACCTCTCTCAAATGGTCATCCGTCACATTAGAATCCAAATTACCAACAAATATCTGTACGGAAATATGTAAAATCAGAAAGCTATAACAAGAAAATATGGTCCTCATTGAAAGTGAACAAAGTACCCACAGTTGTATTATTCGGATCATTCTCGTTCTGAGTCCCTTGAGACGAAGCTGCATAAGAAAAATAAGTGTAACAAAGGGACAATAAAAAGGGAATAGTATTTCCAGGAAAGAAAGAGAAAAACACAACGGTGCATAGACAGGATCCTTTCCATGAACCTTGACTTCACACCCCCAAGGGCCGTTACTTAAATGTTAAGGAGAAAATAACAGATAACATGAAAATGTCACTTATTTGAATACTATGTCCAAGACCAAGGTCACTCCATTCACAGAAACATGATTGTGGGAGCACAAAATGTAAATGTTGGATATACAATAATAAACACCAAACATACAGGCACAATTCCAAGGTACAAACACTAGGGTGGGAGTTTCAGTGCCGGGCTGCATATGCTCATAAGTACAATTACACACATGAACATGAATCAGTAACCAAGAAAGGATCTGTCTTCTTTTTTATTGGGGAAGAGCGAATGAGGAGAGAAAGTAATCATTAAACAACATCAGTTCCCAAACCATTTGAGATAATGAATTATGCTGACTGAAAGTTTAAATACATGTCATGATATAACGTGTTAAAATCAGTAAAGACCAACAACTCCCATTTGAGCAGAGCCTATGGAATAAGGAGAATAAAGATGATCAAAATTCTAGGAGGACAAGTAAACTAAGTGCCTAGCAAGCACTAATCAAAAATAAATACTGACATTCGTGCTTTTGACAGAGCTTCAGTGCACAAATTGCACTCACTGACTGAAATCTCAAAGTACACTTGACCCAAAACTCTACAACAGTAACCAGAAATAGACATTAGGAGCAGCAGTACTAAGCAAAAAAAATCAAGGTAAAATGTAAAGAAATAAGGAAACAACACTTTAGAAATTACAAATGTCATTGTTTTGTAAAACTGAAGGGGAAACAGGCTCTAACGGTAAACTGAAATGTAACCTCACCAAAATCTCCTACTAACCAGAGGAAGTAAAAGTTGACAGACAGCCCAACCAACAGAACCGAAATGAACGTTGAAAAAGTAGCATAATACATGCCACAGAAATCTTAAATAACGGGCAACACATACACACAAAAACTGACCTAAGCGAGGGCACGGACTAAGGGGGTAACCATTTCAGCTGAAATCAATTCCAGGCCCCAAGATGATAGAGCCTCCTGACACCCTGCTCTGAGACAACAGGAGTTAATAAGTTTTTGCAAGTTTCAGGATTTGAATAGCATTATGGTGCCCAAACGTTAAAAGGAAAGTACAGGAAGGAAATGACTTGAGAAAACTGCTGCTCAGCTTCTAGGGAATAACAGAAAGAAAGAGAGCTTAAAATAATATCAAGTAAACTTCCCAACAAGTAATTTGGAAATCTACACAACCAACCTTACCCTTTCAAACAGATAATTCATCAATATCAAATTTAAAAGACATAAAACCCACATTACATACACTGAAACAAAAGAGAACTGACATAAAAGAGTACCAGAAGATTCAAAGGAAATTTAGTGAAATTCAAATACGTACACCAATATTTAGTGCAGGCAGGATGACTCGAAATATCCCAAAAGGCTTTGGTAAAACAAATAACTATCAGCAAACATACCTTTTGGATATTGCTGTGCAGGAATAGTCTTCTTGCTACTAGCTGCTCCAATTCGCATAGGCCTAGTTGAACAAAAAACACCATTCATCTCGGTCATAGCACGATTATGTTCAGTTTCATCTCCAAACCTAACAAACCCATAACCTTTTGTGCGTCCAGTGAGCCTATCAATAACAACCTTTGCACCTTTCACGGATGTATAGCGTGCTCTGAAGGTCTCTTGGAGCATGTAATCAGTAACATCAGCAGCCAAGTCTCCAACAAAGATCGTAAAGTCAGGGGTTTCATCTCGCCTCTCACCTGAACTAAAGGATGCCCAGTTCAACCTATAGTTGCCCTCACCGCTTGGGATAGGTGTACCGTTGTATGTTTGTAAAACTCTGTCAGCAGCAGCACGTGAAACAAACTCAATAAACCCATAACCTTCCATTTGACCGGTTTGTTTGTTACGAATAACTTTCACAGAAGTAACCTGCAAAAGAATCAAGACTTTAAGAACTCTGTGTTGAATTACTAACACACACACCGCAAAGAAAAAAATTGACATATTTTTCTGACATAACTACTTGCGTAACAATGACATAAACTACCTACATAAATACCCAAGTTTCAAATCTAAATGCTTGCTAGTTTAAGCAAAGGACAGTACCCTAATTAAAGCCTCCAAAGAACCAGAAACAGAAAAGAATATATAAAACCTTAAAAAACATCACTACCAAAATCTTCTTTTTATGCATATAGAATTTGACCAGAGAAAAAAAAACATGAATCGTAGAACTTAAACACCAATTCTAAGAAATCAAACTAACAACAGCAATCACGGATTGGAACATTACGTCAAAATAAAACCCCAACCAAACAAACGACCCAGTAAACAAAATCAAAGGACAATAATAAGTAAAATCCGTTGAATACCTCTCCAGTTTGGGCAAAACAGCTCAAAAGATAATTCTCATCCATATAATACTGCAAATCTCCGATCCACAAAGTCCGAACCTCATCGGCGCTCGCGGGTTGACCCGCCTGCTGCTGCTGAGCGGGCAACCCAGCCGAACCTTGCTGCAGGGGCCACATCGTCGGAGCCTGGCCCTGAGGGTGCATCATGTTCATCATCATGTAAGGTTGCTGCGACTGAGGAGGCGGAGGCGGCTGCTGGTATTGGTACTGTTGCTGGGCAAGTGGAGCCGCCGCCATGGTCGGTGGTGGAGCCATGGGGGGTGGGACCACGCCGGCTGCCGGTTGCTGCATCATCTTAAATCTGGCGTATTGATATTATGAGATTGGCGAGACTGAGATCGAATGAAACCCTAACCCTAAAGATAAGGTAAGGTTTGGGAGATGTAAAAAGAGAGGAAGAAATATATTTTATGTAGTCAGGAAATAGGGAAAGCGACGGGCACTTAAGCCGCTGTTTTGTCAAAAAGACTAAAATAGGTTCGGTTCTTATCAATTTACATTGGTAATGGCCTGTTTTGATAATTACGGTATTTTAATCTTTTAATTTAGTCGCCAATAATTATGGTTTTTTGAATTAGATTATGGTTTAACTTGAATTTGACTAATCTAAGATAATAATATTCATTAAAATGAATTCAAACTTAAAAATTTATTTAAAAAATTTAAATTTAGATTTAAATTTAATATGATCAATTTTATCCAATTTATTTATACGAAAAAAATATTGAAAATCGTATAATTTCAATTCTTTTTATCTCGGTAGGCCACCACATTAACTACGTGGGTAAATTTTTTTTTTAATTTAAAAGAGTTTATTAAATTAATATATGAAATAATATAGGTAAATTTTTTTAAAAATGGATAGTTACTTTTAAAATGAAATAAAGTGCGATTGACTAAGCTACCCTTGAAATTAAAACAAATTACCAAAATAATGCAAATACGATCTAATTTATCAAAATACTACTATTTTGGCTGTCCAGTTTGTACGCGAATTCATTAAGTTGATGAATGGTGAAAGCCTAAACTTACTAGTTAGTAAAGTGAATCTTACGTGAATTCCCTAAAGCATATAGCAAATCCAACATGGATTCATTACAAAGGATGGCGAGTAAACATGGACATTCCACGTAAAACCTTTTTTAAAAAGTCAACACATTTAATCCACGTGGACATGCCACATGTTGTCTTACATGGACTCGCTATCTGCTTTAACGAGTCCATATTGCATGAGCCAAAGCTCTTAACGGGTCATGCATGGATGCACTAAGCATTTTAGCACATTCAGCTCTATACACATAATCCTTCACCCGCACTTCTACCACTTTCCTTCATTTTTTGAAATTTCCTTCTCCCATTACAACACTAAAATCTTATCTCTCCCACCCTACAACATTTAATCCTCGTACAACATTATTCAAATTTATGTTACTTTTAATATTGCTTTTTATATTATTTTATTTTATATTAAGCAATTAATTATGTTAATTAATTATAACAATGATTGCAGATGTATTAAATAACAATTTGAAAATCGATTTCTCGGCACGTATTTATTTTGATAAATTGAATTATTTATTATTTAGTGTTTGTTTTTGTTTAAATTATTAAAATTAATGTTATTGTTATGTAAAAATTAAGATTAATAATTTATGTAATAAATTATATGTGGAATAATTATTGTAGAATAATAAATTTTATGAGTTAAAATTTGTTATTATTAATTAACTCTTTACGAAGTCAAAATTTGTTTTTATTTGTTTTATTTAGGAAGTAAAAAAAATATTTGTATTGATTGATGGGTGCTTGTTATGTTATTGTTTTATTTAGGAAGTAAAAATGTACAAAATCTCTTACTGTGCTAATATATGTGAATGGGAATGGAAGGATATGTGAAGGGTTGAATGCTGTTGGTATTAATGGTGGAAAACCAAGTATTTTGGGTTTTAAATGTGATATTACTTTAGCCTGTTTGAAAAGAAAAATTCATTCAATTTTGAATATTCAACTAGATCAATTTTTGTCAAGTATTGGATTACGATTTCTGAAATAGGAAGAGAGTGATGCCATAAGATAGATACTTTTTTAATTTGAAAAATGATAATAAGCTTGCTTTCATTCTAGAAAGGTATGGAGCATATCCGAACTGAGATTCTATGGAGTTGCATATTTAAGTTGGAACAAGTAATTATGATGTGAATATGAAAATGGTTTCTAACACTACATTTAAAGGTAGTTCTTCTAATATTCCCATTTTATTAGATGGATATCAAATTATTTTTTGTGAAGAAAATAATTAATGAAGGATGCCTTATTTGACTCAAGTGATGATGAATGGGAAGTAATTGGGGTAATGATTTAGATACTAACTTTAAACAGGAGTTCAATGCAGAAGAAGATACTACAATAGCAAACTTTCCTTTGTTACAATCTCAACAGTTCTTGACTTTGTGATGGTGCCTCTAGGTAATGAAATCTTTGTTTGTGCCTTCAAGCCCTCAATTATCTCAGATCTATTAGGATACATTGAGTACACCTTATTTTTTTTCTTGAATTAAGTAGATCCTGCAATTGGATGAGTGAAAAAGAATAATACATTGTTTTGCAATTTCCATTAAAAGAGGCAATGATATTGACATTGAAGCATTATTCTCTGAAAATGCATCAAGTCTATAACAATGTAGAGTCTAACAGATGTAGGGTAACTGTTGAATGCCTTTAATTTAGTGAAAGTTGTAATTGGAGAGTTAGGGCCATTTTAGGTAAGAAATCAAATGTATGGCAGATTACAAAATATAATGGACCGCATAGTTGCGTAAATCCAGCTTTGTCATAAAATCATCAAAAGTTAGACCTCTATAATGTTCTATTTTTGCATTTTAGAGATGGTAAGAGAAAACCGAATGTGCCTATCACTTTAATTATTGAGAGGATTCAAAGTCAATTATTGTTTAAAGTTTCATACTAGAAAGCTCATAAAACAAAGCAAAAAGCTATTGTTAAGATTTCTAGTGACTTGGACAATTCATATGAGTTATTGCCTAGATGGTTGGAGTAATGAAAAAGTACATGCAAGGCATAATTATTGAGTTGCACACTAATGGCATGTTAAGCATGGTCGCGTTAACTGATCGAAAGTTAAGTTTCATCGTTTCTTCTAGAGTTTTAAACTTGTATCAATGGGTTTCCATTTTGTAAGGTAGTTTTACAAATTAACAATACCCATTTGTATGGAAAACATCGTCACAAACTCCCAATTATAACTACTCAAGATGGAGAAAAATAACTTTTGCCACTTGCTTTTACTATAGTGGAAAGGGAAATAAAAGAAGCTTGGACTTGGTTTTTAACCTGCCTTCATTTGCCCCTAGACCCTCTGGATATGGGAGTTATGATTTTTCAAATCTTTGCTGTCCGAAACCCTTAAAACCAATGATACCTATTCTATTTAGGTAATTTTGACCAATTAAATAATTTTTTAGATTTTTTAAATATTTTTCTAGAAAAGTTTATAAAATTCCCTTTTTAGAAAGGTATAATTTGAGATTTAACGATTTCGAATGAGTCTGAGATGATTTTTCAAAATTCACTGCTCTCTTTTCCTAGCACTTGCTCTTAGTGCTGACTTAGACTCATATTCAAAAATTAATTCCACCTAGAAAATGAATTTCTAGGATTTTTGAAATATTTTTACATTAGTTCTTAATGAGTTACCTTTCCAATGGTACTTCGTTTACCATTAGAAACTATCAGTCCAAACTAAAATAAATTCTGGAAAGTGGATAGTACGATGTTGTTCCTTGTTTTTGTTAAACTCGAGAAAATTATATGGATTTTTTTAAACCAACATATCTAGTCATTCGAATAACTTGAAATTATTCAATAATTTTTCCCATGGAGTCATGACTCACGACATAGGTCTCTTCAGGCTCGAATCAAAACTCAAAATTGTTTAAAAATTAATTTTCATTCCCTATTTAAAATATTTTTCCTCTTAAAATTTATTTTATTCAAAAATCTTAAAAATTTCTATTTTCAAAAATCACTCAACTTATTTTTTTTGAAGGATACTCTAACCCGTCTTTTTCGAGCGATACTATAATCCTATTTTTTCAAGATGATTTTCCAACTCAGTTTTCTCTGAAAGAATACTCCAACCCCACTTTTCAAAACATATAAAAAATCTATGTTTCCTTTCCTTAGGGCATCCTTAGACCTTTTATCAACCTTTTTACGCCTAACATGGCCTTCGAATCCAAACACGTCTCAAAATTGTCAATTCGATTATTGCTTAATAGCCAATGTCAATTACAAGATACATCTCGATTGTCCCCCTTTTCGATGTTTCTATTTGCTTATCTTCAATGCAATTTTTATTATATTTTATTTATATTTTACTAACAAGTTTTTTTTCTTGATAATGATTAATTCATGTTTTCAAAAAGATAAAAATAAAATTTCATTGGACTTGAGACAATGTTCTGTGTTAATATACCTCCAGTGTTTGACGTAGAGTATTTCTTTTCTAAATTAATCCGGATCTCAGTTTTATCAAATCCTCTATATTTCTCCTCCTTCCTAGGCTACATAGAGAGATATCAATTAAACTTTTATCAATCAAACCCTGATCTAATATTCAAAAATTTGCATTCATAATAAGAGGATTGACATAAATAATGATGACATGAAAAATTGAGAAAATCGAGATTACGATAATTTATGGCTAGGTGGTACCAATTTTGGACGTTTGGGGTGCTAATCCTTCACTATGCATTATCGATTCCTAAACCTTAAAGATAAACTCTAGTATAACACAGTTCTCGAAATCAGTGTTTCGAGATTCGTAACTCAGAATCATCGATTTTAATAGGTATCCGATCATACTTAGCCCAAAATGGTTAGTGACGACTTCAAGTCATAGCCATTTCGTAATGGCCATTCAAAACTAGTTGGACGAGCGAGTTGTCTGATGGTCCTCTCTTCAACTTTCGCCTTATCACACTTGATTCAAATCTCGATCAAGGGATGAAGGCGAGCCCCACTTCCCTTTCATTGTTTTTTTTTTTTTTTAACTCGTAGTACACTATGGGGGCACGTCGCAGTAATAACTACAACCTAATTACTTTTTTTTTTATATAATAGTGTAGATAATATAACTATTCAATTACATTTGAGAATATTATATGTGTGAATTTTATATAATATTATTTTCATGAGTCTTTACAAAAATTTTAAATTAATTAAATAATTATAATGTTGTAATAAAAATTATTTTTGATATATTTCGGATAGCGTGTCTAATAAAAAATAATATTTTTTGTTTTGATCTTCAAAAACCCTAAAACCCAAAAATTAAATTAACGAATTTTATTAATTGTGATCTTAGTTCAGGGTTGTTAGTGTGGAAAATGGCTTAAGCTGTAGAACAAAATGGCACAGGCAAATGCCCCATTATCACCCGCTCTTATCTCACAGCTGCCACAGTTACCATTGTTGGTTGCTCCCTCGAAGTATCCCTCTTTTTCGTTTCTTTTCTTTTTTTTTTTTAATGTATGTCGGTGTTACTTTTCTCAATCAGGATCGTAGTATTGTGACTGTGTCTTGAAATGATTAATGCATACTTTTTAAATTTATATGCAAATGGTTATGATTATATTTAGGTTGATTTAAGCTGTGCTTGTCTCAATTTGTGAATTTGGTGATTCGCATTGGAATTGATATAATGGTTTTTTTCAGTTTTTCTTTATGGAAATATGGTTTTTATTTATTTATTTTTTGGGTGATTAGGTATGAATTGTTTTCCCTCTTGATCTTGAAAAGAATCAATAGATTTCTGGGATTGTTATGCTAATCTGATTTTTTTTCTTTTTGCAGATAATATCACCTTATCATCTGTGCTTGAACCCTTAGCTCATGGTTAAACAGCACCAATTCTACTGCCTCATTACTAACTTCCAGTACTTTCACAAGATGAGTAAATTTCTTGTGCTTTCATATTTGAATATCTTGAAATCTTTGGTTTGTTATGCCTTCGGAATGATGTCGTGTAATGTTATTGCTAAAAGATGTAGAATTTTCCAAGTGGAACTGAGAAAGATGTTCTTTTATGTCTCCCTTCAATTTTTAGTCAAAAGTATGAAATGCAATTGCTTATTGAGTTGTTTTTAAAAGCTTGAATAGGGTAAGTGGAGGTAAAAGGGGAATGAAGTATGCTTTAATAAACAAAAATCAACCCCTACATCCCCTCTCTTTTCTCTTACATTTTTCTGAGTATACACCATTAATTTCATTAAACGTCTTCAAAAATTGATATTCCTTATCCTGGCATTTGTGAACATTTGTGAGTTAGCTCCTTCAAAACAATATTCCTTGATAATGCTAGATTTGGGTCATGTTTTACATGTTCCTTCTCACTCGGTACTGCAAGCTTCTTGAAAAGAACTCTTTCAGGGGAGAAACTATGGATTTTTTTTGTTTTTTACATACTCTTGTTTGGAGCTTCTGTCTTAACTGGAATTTTTCTTATTGGAGGAATGATACATTATCTATCTAATTCATTTGCCAAAATCATATTTCTAAGCAATTCATTGACATTCACGATGGTGAGTTTGTCTTCCTTTGTTTACATGCAAAATATGTTTCACTGGTACTTTTATGCTTTCGGTGCCAATACGGGAGCCAACTTAGTTTGCTAGTCCTAGTAGGCTTATGTGTGTAGCAGAGTCAATCCTCTTATACACATGCGTTTTCTCTATCTTTTTACCTTTACAGTAGCTTACTTTTTTCTATTGTTATTGAGTATGTTTCTCTTTCAAAGCATTTACAGATTTTGACCAAGAAGAAAAAGTAGTTATGGTAGATTTTCCCCATTGAGCAAAAGTTTTATATTTCTTATTTATATTTGTGGGTTTGATGGCTTCTTTTCCTTGTCAGTCTTTCAAGTGCTTTTCAGATTCTCTGTCCTTGTGGATGCTAGTGCTTGGGGTTGATCTCTTGTTGAGTTTCCATTCGTAGAGCTTGCTTTAATGTTGAAATATTGGGATAATATCATTTGTTTGGATTTTCTGCATATCTCTGAACGCCATTAGTAAGTTCACTAAGGTAGAAACAAGCACGTGTAATTAAGGTTTTTTTTTTTTTTTTTGTAACATCAATTATCCTCACTGCTAGAAAAGTCATGTTGCGATTCTTAGGATGAAGTCATTTTGTCTCATTTGTGGGGTTTATACTGCTCCGACTCTTCATTTTTCTTTTGAAGTACTCATATTTGACACATTTTCAAATATGGTACGTGGATATGACCTTTCAAAAAAGCTGCAAATACATGGAAAACTTAAAAAAATTGAACATACTCATTTTGGACACATATTCACAGTCGATACTCACACCGGAATCTTAATAACATAGTATTGGGTAAGGACTATGAGACCGCCTTATAATTTTGCAGTGGTCCTATAAACTGATCCCTATTCTTGTCTTGCGTATGCTTTATTTTGTCACTGTGGCCGTGTTTACTTTTGCATCTTGTTGCTTATCATTCTTACTTCTGCGACTTTTCTTTGCCAAACTAAATAGTTTGTTTATCCAAGGAATGATAGCTGGTCATGCATAATATTTTCTTGAAGATGTATAATATGCAAATGACTTGTCGCTGACCCTTGAGAACTTCGTCCTTCATTAAAGCACTAGTTGTAGATGCGGACGTAGTGGTAGCAACACTGGGGAATGCGAGATTTTCTTCACCATCTGTAGAGGAATTTCATAGAGATTAATCTGCCCTACGGAAAATAAACCAATGGATGGCACCTTTCTTTAAATCCATCTCTGCTTGGACATAAGGAAGGCCTAAAAGAGGTGTCATTGGCCATTTCTTAAAAATTTTCAAGCTTACATGCTAATTAAGCTGCTCTATATATCTGGTATAGCTGCTGCTATAGCTACGCGGATTGCGTATTTGGGTTGGAATTTTGTAGTTTATACCTAGACTAAGGGTGTACTTAGGTAGAAAAGTAGAAGGACGATAGAGGAGGATGAAAAATTGAAAAAAAAAAAAAATTGAGTGTGTTTGGTTGGAAAGAAAAGTGAAAAGAATGAAAATGGAAAAGATTAGCATTTTTTATGTTTATTAACAAAAACAATTCACTACAAATTGAAAAGAAACGAGAGTGATCTAAGTTTAGTGTGTATATTCACAAGATTATTCATATTTTTTAGATTTTGTTTTTTCATTTTAATTTACAAATGGTAAAACAGTAAAGCAATATATCTTTTTATTTTTTCTCTTATTTTCAATCATACGAAGCAATAAAAGTAAAAAGATTTATTTTTAATTTTTTTATATTGAGCGCACCAATAGAAAGAAAAAAAATGTTTTCTACCTTTTCACTTTTTTCTTATTTAAATTTTTTGACTTTATAAATTTTTTTCACTCTATTAAGCAAAGCCTAAGCGCTATTGCTTTGTGCATAATTACATTTGTTACAACCAAAATTTTAGCACCGTAAGCTCACAAAATTAATGTTTTCCCCTTTTTCCTTATAAGAACTATTAATCTCTCTATTGTTTCTTCGTAGCTTGAAATTTCTTTAGTTTCTTTGTGACTGGATTGTCTTTTGTGTTATAAGAACCAAAATGAGAACAGAAGACAAATAGGGTCCCAAACATTAGAGATGATTGTTTTGTTGGCTCTCAAATTATGGCCACAAGGCAGCAAAGCAGTAGGCTACTGCGCTTGCTTGATGCGTGGCGGCTGACTGACTGCCTTGGTTGCTACTAGTAGCCGCAACCAGTTGAGTGTTGCGCAGAGCAGTTTTACTCATTTTAAGATTGTTCAAAGGAAATTTTAGGCCCAACGTCAAAATGTGATTTGGGCTTAATTTAAAATTTCTAGTAAATAATCATTTCAATATATATATATATATATATATATATACAGATATATCAAAAGAGGTTACGTTTTAAAATTAAGTAAAAAGTTACAAATTTTAAATTTTAAATCTCATATTTATTAAAAATTACTCTTTGAAAATATTTATATAATTGAGTTAGGATATGGGTTCACCTCTTTGATAATATCCTTATTAGACCGCACAGTATGAAAAACAATCGAACATTAAAAGAAAAAAGGGAAAATGGCCTTGTCAAGTCTGAAGTTGTTAATTGGGGGGGGGGGGGGGGGGTTGTCTACTTTCCTTGATCTCCTTGTTGCCTTATAGAAAACGGGCTTAACCTAATGTAGCAGTTTTGTTAGACTATCCAACTAGAGGTGCCAATCGGACTAGCTCGAATCGGATTATTTTTGGATTTGAGTTATTTTAAATTTAGATTTATTTTGAATTCCGATTATTTAAAGTTTAGACATTTTTGGGTTCAAGTTTTTTTTTTTTGGGGATTTGGGCTATCTTAGGCTCAAATAATTTCAGTTATGAACTTTTACAAGTTTGAATTATTTTGAATTCCGGTCGGTTTGAGTTCGGGCGGGCATAGATGATTTCAAAAATTTTAGAATGTTATAAGTTATAAATAATTTTTTTTTAAAAATTTGATTGTAATAATTAGTTTTAATTTTACATAGTGACAAAATTACTCAAATTAAAAATTTAAAAATTAATAAGTATTTATATAAATATAAAATAATATAATAATTTTATTTATATGTTGAATATTAAGATATTGTATTTAATATTACCTATAATTTTTAGTATAATATCATTTAAGTTCAAATAAATGACAAATAAATAAGTTTGATATATATATATATATATATATGCTTATAGTAACGATAAAAAATAATTTATATATTTTGATACTTCTTATTATTTTACAATAATTATATACTTATACTTTTGTTAGTTTTATGATATTTAGCATTGATATAATTAATGATTATATAAGAAATTTTTTTGTTTTATAAGTGAGCTTAAATAAATATAAAAATAATACTAGATAAAGTAAATGTAAAAAAAATCATTGGAATACATTTAAAGAAAATCATTAGAATGAAACAAGCTATAAATAAACTTATAAACATATATATATATATATCTTTTTACTCTTACCCAATAATTAATTGGGCTCTTATTTACTTAGTCTCATAATTTTTTATTTTTTTCTTTATTTTATTTTGTTTTATTAGATTTTTTAATCAAATTTTTTTTTTATAATTTTTAAGGTTGTATTTGAACATTTGAATTCCAAAAATAATGTAAATTATGTAATAAACAATTTAAATATTACATTAATGATTATATTTCAAATTCATAGATTTGTCCGACTTAGTGATGAATTTAAAATACTTAAAATATTTTTGAATTTGAAATTCATATTTTTAGACTTTCCAAATATATAATCATATTAAATCATAGTTAATTTAATCATAACATATGAATTTCATTCTCACAATTCAATAGCAAATGATATCCAAAGTTTCAAATTATATATTATTGATATAATTTTAATATTTAATTATTTTGTCTAACATGAGATATATCAATTAATTATTTAAATTACTTTGTTAAATTATAATACTATATTTATTTCTATATAATTAGTAATTTAATCAATTTATAAATTTTAATTTAATTGTACATTTGTTATTATATGAACTACTTTTTATTATAGAATTTAAAATTTATAAAATTATATCTATATCACATGTAATAGAGTTAGATTTATTTTTGGATGAGATTAGAAAAGTTTATGAGAAACTTGATATTCTTAATTATTGAAAAAAATAATTTTGATATCTCGTTCTTTATTAATGACAGAGGATATATTAATAATTTAGTTACTACAGTTACTTCGAAATCAATATTTAATATGAGTATTAGAGTTATCAGCAAATGAAAAAAATTGTCTTAAACCTCATAATGCAAAAATATTTAAGAATAAAAAAAAACTTAATTTGTTTGACTTTAGAAATTGAAACTTATATTTTATTTAAATATTTTTTGGTTGAATGTTGTATTGTTTAATTTAATTATTTAAATTTTAGAATATTAATATTTTGATTTAAAAAATATTTTTTTTATTTTCAAGTAGATTGAATATTTTATTTGTTTGGAGCACAGAGAGAAATATGATTTAAAATTAAATTTGTTAATAATGCGATTAATATTACATAAAACATCAAGTTCAACCATATGTTGAAATTATAATATCATTTTTCTATATTCAATTATTATTGAATTAAAATTAAATTTAAAATGTGAAATAAACCTAAGAATCTTTACTATTATAAGAGGAGTGACTAAGTTGATGTTACTAATTAATCGGGCACCAATTCAGTTATAAAAATTATTTAAAAACTTTTAAAAAATATTAACAATAATATAATCCTAGGGACAAACATGGTTTTTACTTAAAAAAATACTAACCAATTATATTTCTTTAAAACACAATTTTTATAATTTTTTCACAA
>JBBYHM010000004.1:6565959-6581190 GCA_038381775.1 Adansonia rubrostipa | reverse complement strand
TGAAGTTTGAAAAAGAAACCTGTTTCCCTGGGATTTTGTGCGGTCCCTTGTTTCTAAAAATTGTCACTGAAAGTCCCTTGCATTTACTTGGTGCAACTTGAAATGTTGATAAGTTGTTTGATAAATGTCCTGCGAAGATACTAGTATTATGTTTTGTGGTAGTTTACATGGTAAAAATTAGCAATCAAAGGTGAAATTTGTTTAAACTTTTGTCTTTGGGTCTTCAGATTTCCGGGTTTTTTTTTTTTTTTTTCCTTTCTCCGATTCCATCCGTTCTATCCTATTACATTCGGGTTCTTTTTGGTTTCGGAAGATGGATTTAATTTCCCAATTACAAGAACAAGTGAATTCAACAGCAGCCCTAGCCTTCAACAATTTTGGGACACTGCAACGAGATGCTTCACCTGTCAGACTTTCCTCAAATTACCCAGAACCCCCTGCTATTCCCACAGAGAACTCAGCGAACTTCGCCGACCAACCTAAGCTTATGAGTGCTGCTCTTGTTAAGGCCGCTAAACAGGTGGGTCATTAATTATCAGAATTGTTTTTAAATACCATTTTTTGGGAACCAATTAGTGCTATTATTTATGACTGGATCAATGTGTCCAAGGTTTCTTGGCCTTTTGTGGTAATAGGATGTTACTAATTGTTACTACAATTTCCACAGTTCGATGCATTGGTTGCTGCACTTCCAACGTCCGACGGAGGTGAAGAAACTCGAATTAGAAGGATTGCTGTACTCCAGGTATATACAGTCTCGACTGGTTTACCCGTTACTAATTTTTCATTTTAAAATTACATGTAGGGACATCTTTTTTAATTGTCCTTTTCTCTTTCTTCCTTCATTTTACCTGTTGTCTAGGTCGAAGATGATACTTTAGGTCAAGAACTTCTGAAGCAACTGGAGGCTGCAGGTATATCTTCCCATCCTTTTCGTTGGTTACCACGTTTGCTATCTTCAATGTTCTTCAGAGATAATAGCAGAGTGATTTTTCTCCCCAGTCCCCCCCCTTCTGAATTGAGAAAAATGGGAAGATAATTTCCAAAATACTAACCGGTGTATGTAGCATATTTTTAAAACCTAGGCTGCTTAATCTCAAGATAGTTTTGGGCCAGATTGGACAACCGTAGAATAGTTGCCGAGTATGCTTTGTTGTATGCAAACACAGGATGTTTTGCTCCTTGCCTCGCTGCCTTGAAGTAAAGCATATAACCTAGAGAATTAAGTTTCCCAGTTTAAACTAGGGATCCAGCCTGTAGCTTGGAAAAGAGATTGAAATGAAGAAAGGTCTTAACAGTCTGTAAGCTTTTTCTGTGTTTTTGGTGCCAGAGACGTAATTGAAACAGGTGCCGGAGTTATTCAGTCAAGCAGCAGATAATTGTCTGAACTCGAAGAAACCTGACTGAAGTCAGAAATCCTCCATTCTTTTTATTGGCTTTAAATATCTTTAATCAAAGCACTTAAAATTATCAAAATCCATAGCACTTTGTTTCCGCAATGGGGAGAAAAATTGCAATTCACATTGTACCTATACCATGATTAGTTAATACTCCTAAAACTGAAGCTGCAGCTTGCAGCAATGGCAGCAGCATCTAGATAAAGTTCTCTGATTGAACATATTTGTATCAAATATATATTTGTATCCAACATATTCAAAGTTCAAGTGAGAGTAACATGATGCAACCATTACCCGAAAAAAAAATTCCCCCATCCCAAAGGCACATTTTCACCATAGCGTGCACATCACAAAAACAAAACCATCTGATAAAAGCCAAACACCAAAAACAGTACAAAATTTTGTAATAAAGGAGGTTTATACAGTGCACATGCTATTAGCAAGAGAATAACAAAGCCTGAATTTATCCCCTCCATAGCAAAACAAAGGAGAGATCAAGTAGCATAAGTTCACCATACTAGTTTAAATAGAAAAGCAACCATGAAAGATTAGCAGCTTAGCTATATCCCGCTTTGTTGCTGCTGCTGAGGCTGTTGATAACTTCCATACCCAGGATATCCTCCGTAGTAAGTGTTGGGGTCTTGGGGGGCAGCAGCGTAGCCATAACCATATCCTTGGTTGTATCCATAATATCCACCGTTCCACTGGTTTGGATCTGCTTGGGCCTTCAATGCAAGACAAGCCAAAGGCATGGATCAAACTCATGGGTATGTATAAATAACAAGAAAAAGCAACAGTCGTCGAAATATTTAAGAAAACCTGTTTGCTTGATGCGCTACGGCCCCATGAAAGCCTAACACTTTGTCCGCCCAACTGAGTCCCATTCAGCATTCGCAGTGCTTCTTCTGCACAGCTCCTGATGCATTGCACAAGTAAAGAACAAAAAAGTTACATAAACTGTATCTCTCCTTAATAGATCTATTCAGAAACAGTGAGTAGTGTATCTTTACCGATCAGCAAATTGAACAAATCCACATCGCTTGTTTTGTGGAATCTTCACATGCACCAACTGACCATATGGGCTGAAAACCTCCCTCAAATGATCTTCCGTCACATTAGAATCCAGATTACCAACAAAAATCTGCATGTAAATATGTAAGATCAAAATCAAAAACAAAAACAAAAAACAAGAAACTATGTTCCTCACTGAAAGTGACAAAGTACCCACAGTTGTATTATTTGGATCATTCTCGATCTGAGTCCCTTGAGATGAAGCTGCATACGAAAAATAAATGTGTAAAAAAAAGGACAACAAAAAGGGAAAAATAGCATTTCCAAGAAACGATGAGAAAACATGATAGTGCAAAGACAGAATTCTTTCCATGAGTCTTGTACTTCACACTTCCAGGGCTGTCACTTAATTGGATATACAACACTAAACGCTAAACATAAAGCAAAATACCAATGTAAGATTAAGATCAACAACTCCCATTAGAGTAGAACCCATGGGATAAACGGAGAATAAAGCAAAACAAAATGATAGAACAAATAAACTGAAGTTTCTAAGAAGCTCTAATCACAAAAGTAAAATAAATACATCTTGTATTTATGCTTTTGACAGAGCTAGAGCACACAGTCCGAGCTCTCACGGACAGAGATCTCAAAATAAACGTGACCTAAAACTCTAGAAGAGTAACCAGAAATAGACATCGGGAGCAGCAGAACTAAGCAATAAGATCAAGCTAAAATGTAAAGACACAAGGAAACAGCAGATAACAAATTAAAAATGTCATCCTGTAAAACTGAAGCAAAGACTCTAGTGGTAAACTGAAATGTAACTTGACAGAAATCTCTTACTAACCATAGAAATAAAGTAAGTTGACTGACAGCTCAACCAATAGAACTGAAATGAACTTCGAAAATGTAGCATAACGCATGCCACAGAAATCTCAAATAAAGGACTAGATGTAAACACAAAACTGACCTAAGTGAGGGCACGGACTAAGAGGGTAACCATTACAGCTGAAATCAGTTCCAGGCCCCAAGATGATAGAGCCTCCTGGCACCCTGCTCTCAGACAACAGGAGTTTATAAGTTTTGGCAAGTTTCAAGATTTGAAAAGCATTATCGTCCCCAAATGTTAAAGGAAAGTGAAGGAAATGACTAGTGGAAAATGCTGCTCAACTTCTAGAGAATAACTGAAAGAAAGAGAACTCAAAATGATATTAAGTACACTTCACAGCAAGTAATAATTGGAAATTTGCCCAATCTTCCTTGCCCTTTCAGACATATAATTCATAAATATAAATATCAAATTTAAGAGAAATAAAATTCACATCATGTAAAACTGAATCAAGAGAAAAACTGAAATATAAAAGCACCAGAAGATTCAAAACGAATGTAGTCAAATTCAAATATATATGCAGGCTATTCTTCAAAATATCCCAAAAGGCTTGGGTAAAACAAATAAGCATCAGCAAACATACCTGTTGGATATTGCTGTGCAGCACCAGTCTTCTTGTTAGTAGCTGGTCCTATACGCATAGGCCTACTTGAACAAAAGGCACCATTCATCTCAGTCATAGCACGATTATATTCAGTTTCATCTCCAAATCTAACAAACCCATAACCTTTTGTGCGGCCAGTTAGCCTATCAATTACAACTTTTGCACCCTTCACAGATGGAAAGGATGCCCTGAAAGTCTCTTGAAGCATGTAATCTGTAACATCAGCAGCCAAGTCCCCAACAAAGATTGTAAAGTCAGGGGTCTCATCTCGCCTCTCACCTGAACTAAATGATGCCCAGTTCAACCTATAGTTGTTCTCACCGCTAGGCATAGGTGTACCATTGTATGTTTGTAAAACTCTCTCAGCAGCAGCACGTGAAACAAACTCAATAAACCCATAACCCTCCATTTGACCTGTTTGCTTGTTACGGATAACTTTCACAGAAGCAACCTGCGAGAGAACCAAGAGTTGAATCACTCACAAATGCATCCTATTGAGAAAATTTTTACACATCTTTTAGCATAACAATTTAAGTAGCGATGAATCTAAATGCTTGCTAGTCTAAGCAAAGCCCAGCGTCCTACCCTTAAATGCAATCAAAAAACTGAGCATGACATCAAAGACACAAAACGTATCACATTGACATCAAGACTCCTAATTGTAAAAGAAGAGAAAATATAATACCTTAAAATAAGCAAATCCACTACCTAAATGTTATTTTTATTCATATAGATTTTGACCAAAACAATTAAACATGAATCAACACAAAACTTAAACACCAATCTGGAAAATCAAAGTAAAAAAAGCAATTAGAGATTGAAACATTACGTCAAAACAAAACCCGCCAAATAAAACATCACATAAAACAAAAGCTCAGGATAATAATAAGCAAAAGCCGTAGAATACCTCCCCAGTTTGGGCAAAACAGCTCCAGAGATAATTCTCATCCATATAATACTGCAAATCTCCGATCCACAAAGTCCGAACCTCATCAGCGCCAGCGAGTTGACCAGCTTGACTGGCCGGCTGCTGTTGAGCTGGCACCCCAGCAGAACCTTGCTGCAGGGGCCACATGGGTGGAGGGTGATTTTGAGGCTGCATCATGTTCATCATCATGTAAGGTTGCTGTGACTGAGAAGCTGGAGGCGGTTGTTGGTATTGGTACTGTTGTTGGGTCTGTGGAGCCATCGCCATGGAAGGTGGTGGAGCCATTGGGGGTGGGACCACGGCGGGCGCTGGTTGCTGCATCATCTTCAATCTGGGATTTTGGTATTCAGGGGGTTGGAGAGAGACACCGAGAGAGCAAAACCCGAACCCTAGATAAGGTAAGGTTTGGGCCGGAGATGTGAAAGAGGAGAAAAGAAAGGAAAAGCAAAAGCTTTTAAAACAATGGGCATGTAACTTGATGTTTGTCAAAATGACTGAAATGGGTTTGTTTCTTAGCTGTTCAAACGAAGGAAGGTATAGGATATTTTGATAATTTCTGTGACTTAAAAATGGGTTAATTTGGGTTTGTCGGGATGACGTAAAACTACAAAACAGGTAACTTTTTTATTAAAACTAAATAAAATTTTAATTGTGTCAAATGAGTTCCCTTTTTTACTTGGCAGTGTCTGGTCTGGTGTATTTACTGTAATTCTTCAAAACGCAACAGATGTAGACAGGTGCTTCGCTCTTTTGAATCTGAATGTTGGAGAATTCTAAAGTTCAGCTGAAACATGGTATGAAGTTTTAATCTTTTTGTCTTCCAAGTTGAGGTAATTAACTGGTTTCCATTCTTATATTCAACTCTTCATATTGACCTGGAAATCAGAATTCCCTGTGTGCAGCAATTACTTGCTGTAGTAGCTGGTCTTTATTGAAGCCCTTTTTTTTTTTTATTTAGTCTTGGAGAAATTCTGGGCTAAAGTGATAATCTTATCAAATCTTTTGACAGATTTTGATTGGATTCATTTTGTTATTGGGATTGCTATCTTCTGTCTCGTTGTCTAAAGGGAATCAGCAAGAGTCTGATTAGATTCCTTAGCAGGGGTTCGAATGGATTTGCATTTGAAGAACCTATTTGATAGATTCCAGGAGCAATTTGGTTCTGGTCCTGGCCTTGGTCCTGGATCTGGGACATGTCTTATGAAGGTTGAAGGTATTGCTTCTAATTTTATAAAATCCCTATTTAAAGCTTCAGCGGCCCTGTATAGAACTGAACCTTGGAGGAGACTGCGCCCAGGGCATTTGTTTGGTCTCCGAGTTGGGAAAGATTCAGATTGGTCTGGCAAGAAACAGCCTTTTCCTTGTTCCCAGTTCATCGGAGGAGATGGTGGGGATATTGGATTTTATATGTTTCCATCTGAAAATGATGCTAAGAAGATGACAGGATCAAGGGAGACAATTCGAGTTCCAAATATTGAGCTTTTGAGGGTCACATATGAGCTTGAGACATTAATGTTTCCTTCCAACCGAAAAATGATCAAGTTATTGTCATTGGAAGCATCAGGGAATGATCGCTTTCCTGTTTTTGATGTTGCACGCTGCACATCTTCAGGTGAGCTTCGGTTTAGAAATCCTACGCTGGAAGAGCTGAAGTTTGTGTATGCTTTCATGCGAGCCATTTCCCTGGTGCACCCTTTGCTTCAGGTGGATAAAGAAAGTGGTTCAAACTGGTCAAGGTTGATATATTTTGACCCATTTATTGAGACAGTTGACATTCAGTGGCCTCCAGAAATGGCTAGAGGTCATGAACTTGTTGCAGTTACAATCTCACATCCGCCCGGTCAGGGATATGAGGAAAAGACAAGTTCAACTTCCAGCTCAACACCCACCAAGTATGCAGAGCCACCAGATGAGGCCAACTTCTTAGATACAAGGGTAAAACCAAATTCCAGCTCAAGGCAGTGTGCAATGTGTGAGAAAGAAGTTAATGGAGATGAGTCTCTCTGCTGTGGGCAATGTCGAGCGGTGGTCTACTGTGGTTCTCTCTGCCAAAAGCAGCACTGGAAGGAATCACATAAAAGCATGTGTGGTCTGTACAAAGCTATGATGGAAAGGGAAGAAGAGCTTGTAATGAAAATATTCCTGTTTCCTTGCTCTGCTGAGCAACCTTGTAAATGGCTTGAATCATTGGGTATCCATGAGAAAGGGATGTGGAGAAGGAAGTGCAATTGCTATTCTCACTGCCCTTTTGGTCTCCTTCCAGTTAAAGGTGGGCTATGGGATTCATGGGGTGGGCTAGATGATGAAGAATACCCTCGTGACTCACCTTTCCACAATCATCTAAGAGATGGGATCTCAAGCCCTATACTTCTTTCGGGTTGGTCCGAGTACTATAACATTCGATCGCTGCCACTGT
Source organism: Adansonia rubrostipa (assembly GCA_038381775.1). Taxonomy (NCBI): domain Eukaryota; kingdom Viridiplantae; phylum Streptophyta; class Magnoliopsida; order Malvales; family Malvaceae; genus Adansonia; species Adansonia rubrostipa. The sequence goes on along the minus strand of JBBYHM010000004.1, from coordinate 6,573,942 downwards.
CAAGCCCTGTTGCTGATATTCTTTCCCACCCTTTGACGGTTTATTATATATTGACAGCTCTCGGTATCAGTTCAAAGAATCTTCTACTCAAAGGAAAGGAAGTGATTCTTCACTACCTGGGGCCTGAAGGGGAGATGGATTGGATGCCAGCATTCGCTGAGATCAGTCACTTATTAAATGGATTAGGTAACATACAAATAGTTATGGTGGGACCTGAAGTTCCCTCGAGCTTGTCAGGCACAACATCAGGAATAAGTAGCAGAGTTAGGGTGAACCTTGTAAGGGGTGTTTATCAGGAAGAAGCAACCTACTTGCCTTCCCCCCATGTTATAGTGGCACTGAACTGCACATTGGATAGGTATGCCAGTTGGGTTGGTGCTCTTGATTTGATCAAAGCCATGGGTATTCCAGCCTTCTTCACTGAGCAGTCTGAAATTTTGTGCGTGAATGCTAAACAAGTTCTACGTGGTGCTGGATTGCCCATCACCCACCCTGTGGCACCAAATCCCTTTCGTTCCCCTGTGAAGAATAATGATTCTTCCAGCAATCTTCCGTCTTACAGCAATGGATTTGTGCTGGGGGTAAACACTTGACTCAAGATTCGGACGTTACCGGATAGTGAAACCTCAGTTTTTCATGATTTTATAGTTACCAGCAGATATCTTATGCAGGCTATAGTTTTACCTACTGATACGGTATCGGCTGAGAGACAATCTAGCAATGAAAATTGAAACCTGTTTCTGTTACCGAGTTGAATACAACAAGTTGATGTGAACTTTATGGTTATTCTGTTATGTTTGATTGATGAGTACAAGGGCTGAGAGCAAGTTTTATGCTCCTCCCTGACTGTGAAACTACTATATGGGCAATATGTTTAGTTTTCGCCTTGTTGGTTCATGTTATTACTCATGTCAAACACGTATTTCCATTTGCATTGACAATTTGACATTAGCATCTTGTGCTTCTTTTCACTGTAATAATAGAACTGTTTATAATGTATCTGAGCCTATTAGAGAATTAGCCACAGCACCGATGTGCTCATTTGAAACTAAGTTCTCTTTTCTGCTGAAGTTCTTGCTGTCGATCTGCAAAACCATTCCCTTTTTCCTTTTTTTTTTCCTCCGTTTCTCATCCCACAATATGAAGAGGATCAATTACTGAATTTTATACTGAGTTGGACTTGCGTACTTCTATGACTTTACCCCTTCCCAAATCCCACACAAAAGGTTACAACTTGTTTAGCTTTTGTTGGCTAAAATATCCTGTGAATCCTGGATTCAACGTAAAGATTTGAGTCCGAAGCAATTGAATTGAAGTGGACAAGTTCAACCACTAGAACATCTTCGAATGGGCTGTGCTGCTGCGGGCTACAGGTCCGGCTCCAACTTTCTGGTTTTGGTAGTCTCAACTCAAGACTTTTAACATAAAGACAGGTAAAAGGATAAAAAGCAAATTGTTTGAATTTTATCACTTGGAAATTGTTGCTATTAACTAAAAAGATCAAAATTGCAAATGATAGACACAGGTAAGGCTAGGTACATACACAACCGTGCACAGATCCTGCACCGTCATATTTAAATTCCATTCCAAGAATTTGAAAACTGACTATATCAAACACATCAATGACAGAGTGGCACTCTACATGAAAACTTCTTTGCATCGCAAACCAATTGGTGATTACTGGATTTAACCATTTGTTATCAATTTAAGAAGTTCGACAGCCTCTTTCAATCTTCTCTCTTACAGCAATCACACGGGGATTTCTGAAAAAACAATAGGATGAGGAACATAATTTGTGAGTCATAAATCCATTCCACAATCCACTTTCTTTCAATAAAAGCAAAACTTCTAAAAGAAACGAGCTTTCATAGCCAAATCCCGACCTTTTTCCGATGTTTGCTTTCCTTGTGAGTTCTTCAAAAAGATTGTGTAGTCTCTTCAAAAGAGCAGGAAACTTGTGTACAGCTTTTACACCTTTCTGATCTGAACATATCTTCTTCAGGATTTCGGAAGCAATAAAATATCCTTCTTCCTTGTTCCTGGAATAAGTTATTGACAAAATATGACCAAGTCAGAAACAACATATGATGTACCATTATTATCCTGACTTCTAATACAGTAGAAAATGGAAAATGGAAAACCTGTGCAGCTCCCATAAGATTGTCTTTATAGATCCAGGAGTATCAATTAGCACTTCTGTCAAATGCGGATAACGGGCAAGGTTTCTGAGTGTTGAGAGTGCATGCTTTAGAACCTCTTGATCAGGTATGCTACGACTGGATGCACAAATCAGCTTCAGTAGAATGCGAATGGCACCGGCAGCTACAAGTTCTTCACAGCATTTCAGAGAATGTGCTGTAGCCATATCTGCAATTAAGTGTTTTATTAAGTATGAAGATTCAATGTCATTTTAGCTCATCAAAGTAGCCTTTGCTCATACTCGGGTCCTTTATAGGGATCATATTATGCCACCATGCACTGTTCTCTAATACAAGTAAGCTTATCCGAAAATAATAGCACAAGTTAAATTTTATTTTAATTCTCAAAATATTTTAATTTCTTTAACTGCATAGCCCATATAATATCATGAACTGTGATCATTTTCATTTGCCATGACTTACATAAGACACTTGATATGCTGCGTCACAATACTGCATTCAAAGAAACAAAACATATAGGCAAAAAAATTGGAAAATATAAGAAACTAGTATTAAATAAAGCAACCTGCCACTGTTTCTGAGGAAATAAGAATAACAAGAAAGTATGATACAGCATGCTCACCTAAAGTCTCACAGTTGTGAAGAATGCCACTGATGCTTTTCATGCTCAGTAGTTCTGAAAGTGCTGACAAAAGCCTGCTAATAAGACGTCTGCTATCATCCACATTCATAGCAGACTTTAGCATTCTCAAGCGCAAATCCATTAGCTGCCCTCTAGATTCTTTCCGAGCAACATAACCTTTCCAATACGACTAACAAATTCATGAGGAAAAAGAAATTAGGATAATGTACTTTAAAATTAAAATTAGGCCAGATATGCCAGTTGAACATTCAAAATGCATATGAAGAACACTCGCAAAAGGATGAGGATTGATCTGGCAAGCAATTCTAACCAAATGTGGCATAGTTCCAATTATAAATCAAGCTAATATTAAGTTCAAGCGGATTCTAAGAAGCACAAAACTTGGAAGTGGTAGACATTTGTAAAAGGCACTAAATGCAATTATATAAAGCATAGCTTAATATGGAGATATCTTACTTGCATTACAACAATACGATGCCTCTCTCTATAAGCTTTTTGCTTGGCAATCCACCCCCGTGCATGACTCTGAATAATGATTGCTGATTTTGTTCTTAATTTAAGTAACAGAGCACCCCTCCACCACCTTTGCAGTTTCAGAACTGAAGTAATCACTAATGTCAATTCAAAACTCTGGAAGAAGCATTCTGACATCTTAAAATTGTAACTGCCAGCAGTAGCTGCATGAAAGGAAGATGCTCCTGCAATTGCTCAAAACCATATATTTTTGTGAATTCTATGGAACCACAACTGAAGTATACAAATAAGAACTTTTAGTTATCAAATAAGTGGATGTTCAGGAGAAAACCAAATACCTAAAAGCCTATTTCGAGAAATTTGCCCCCCGATTACCCTTTGATTTTCGATAGCTGCCAGTTTCTGAAAATGAAATCCCTTCTGACATATCAGGCACCGTATTGCTCTGTGAATCTTTATTACAGCATCTCTTTGCAACGAAAGCTCCTTCCTTACAAGCCAACCATGGAAATGTCTCTGATTTATAAGGAAAAAATATACAGTGATTTATGTTTTGCTGCAAGTAAACATCCCATAGAACTATATTGTAAGGAATGCCAATGGATAAAAAATAGAGGTGATTATTATCTGCAACCTCCAATATGATGTCAATTTGACCATCAGATCAAGGCAACGAAGAAAATATAAGGAAGCACTATGATATAATCAGTGACGGAAGAAACAACTTACTTGGATCGCTACAATGAGATGCCTATATCTCCAAGCTTTTCTCTGAGCTATCCATCCACGAACATAAGATTGAATGATGATTGCTGTTCTGGTGGCAATTTTATATTGCTGAAAAGCACTCAAACATTTTAGCCATCGAAAGTTACTTTGAATTGTTATTATCGCTTGCTTCTGCTTCATAAAATGCCTTCTTAACTGCCAACCACGGAAATGACTCTGAATTTTGGTTGCAGCAAATGTCTGACTTTGGAGGGATCTACTGACAAATTCCTTCCAAATAATCCGAAACGCCCTCCAACATTTCAGTCGTCGAAAGTTACTTTGAATTTTTGTTATTGCCTGCTTCTGCTTCATAAAATTCCTCCTTAACTGCCAACCTCGGTAATGGCTCTGAATTTTAGTTGCAGCAAAAGTTTGTTTGTTTAGAGATCTACAAATAAAATGCCTCCAGGCAATCTGAATCCTGGCTGCCGCTTCTATTGCACTATTACTTGGACCCTACTCTTGGCACTTAAGGGAAGCATTCTCACTATGAGCAATTTTATATTGTGGAAAAGCTCTCAAACATTTTAGCCGTTGAAAATTACTTTGAATTGTTATTATTGCTTGCTTCTGCTTCATAAAACTCCTTCTTAACTGCGAACCACGGAAATGGCTCTGAATTTTGGTTGCAGCAAATGTCTGATTTTGGAGAGATCTACAGACGAATTCCTTACAAGCAATCTGAAACGCCCTCCAACATTTCAGTCGTTGAAAATTACTTTGAATTTTTGTTATTGCTTGCTTGTGCTTCATAAAACTCCTCCTTAACCGCCAACCCCGGTAATGGCTCTGAATTTTAGATGCAGCAAAAGTTTGTTTGTGTAGAGATTTGCCAACAAAATTCTTCCATGCGATCTGAATCCTGGTTGCTGCTTCTATTTCACTATTACTTAGACCTTTCTCTTGGCATTTAAGAGAAGCATTCTCAATTCGAGCATGTCCGAGAGTATGACGTGATCTTACCACCCAACCATGAAAACATTTCTGAATTACAATGGCAGCCTTGACTAAGGCAGGACAGGATGCATCACGACTTTGAGCAATCCAAATCCTTGCAGCATGCTGTATGAGCAACACTGACCTTCTTAAATTAACAAAACTGTGTCTCTCAATGATAAACTTGACAAGTCTCTTGAGTTCTAGCAATGCAAAGATCGAAAAAGTGAAGTGAGAAACTGGTAATATGAAAAATGCATATGACCAAAATACTCAATAAGAGTATATACCAGAAGGAAATTCCTGATCTCCCGCAAAACTGAATTTGTTGAGCTCTGAATTTTTCTTCACAGTCAGCCATGCATGTATTATAGTTTGGATTAAACCGATTGCTTTTATCATCTTCAGAAAATCATGACGCTCTACCAATCGCCTAAAATGAGACTGTATGACTATTGCAGCATTTTCTGAAGCATTATGCAGGGAGTGCATGGTTAGAAGAATAATATTACTTTCCACAGAGATGCATGAAAGGCCATACAGATCAAAGATGGCATGTTAAGTTAAATTTGAGCATGCCATAAAATCAAGAAAACCTTAGATGAAATAATAATTTGTCAAGTGAATTTCCAAATCCAATATGATCAAATTATGATGACAGAATGATTTCAACTCGCGGTTAACAGATTTCCATGAGAACTTACAATAACAAGAATGTGGCAACAACCAATAAATATCAAAATTAAATTGCTTAAGAAGAAACATCAACTGATTAATAATGAGAAAATTTTAGAGCAAAAGGTATTAAACTCTTAGTCAGTGCTGAAAATGCATCAATCCATAACAGAACAAAGGAAAAGAAAACTATTACAAAAAACTAACAAGAGAAGGAGCAGAAAATAACCTCTTGAAATGTCAATGCTTGTCTTCTGAGCTGTGAAACAATATGGAGTAGAAGCAGCAGGCCTTACAATGCTTTTGTGGTTTCGTTCTGTCATATCTCGCCACCAAGCCTGAATGGCCTTAAACTTTTTAGTAGCATCTGCATAAATGTAATGTAAGAAGGAGCAATCAAAGATTAGATTTAAGTGCTCAATTCTGAGGGCTTGAACATATAGTTAACTAGCAAATGCAACAACTTCACATGATAATTCCTTTTAAAAAAATCACATCTAAAATGTAAATAAGCATTCAAATACGTATACAAATCAAGCGCAAACCCTATATGAAAACTTGACAATGCTGTGTACTACAGGATCAAAAAAAAAAAAAACACTAAAGGATCAAACAAAATAATACTCTTGATTTTCAAGGAAATGCATGAAATAAAAAAGTTAAATGGGCCATAAAACAAAAAACTGGGCTTCATGATTAGTGAAAGGGAATAGTTGGGGAAGTTTGACGAACTACTTATAGCTAAAACACCTCTTCTGTATGAACTACAGGAAATTCCAGCTTATTTTCCAGTTTTTTTGTCCCAGGAACCTAGGTTCAATGAGAATGATGCATATACAGTCCCAGTTTCATGTATTTACATGTGATGTTATTCAACCACATTTAGCTGCATAATATAAAGCACATCCATCTAACATACAAAACTTGCCAGAAAAAGAACTATCACTAAATAAAATAAGACTTTTGGTGACATCTATGTCTCTTTCGTTCTTGTGCACAATTGCTTCAGAGCTAGCTGACTGTCTTCGAGTTAATGAATGCCTCCTCCCTAGGTTTTGGCAATTGCAGCCCAATCGTTTATGAAAATTCAACTGATCCTGGCAAAAGATAGAAGGTTTCTTGAAGTAATTGCTTAACCATGGCACAATCAAATGGTTCGAAACAGACTTCCGCTAGCAGGCATTACCACATTTTTCTTGACAATAAGCTGGGATGAAGGGAAAATCAGCAAAACTACCACACTCTTGTCACTAACTGCACCATTATGCTCAAGTAAGTCACTTATTTGCAGAACCTGTACAGCAAGATAGGCAAAATATAAGACATAATAATATTGTATTGACAAATAAATATATGTTAAAAGAGTAAACTTCACTTTCTAATTAATAAGATGCAGAATTGCCATTTAAATCACAAGTTATCATTTAGCACTGTGTTGCCTCAAAAAACCCGTAAGTTTTTAAAACATTAGCAGCATCTCTCAGATCTCACTTTTATAGGAGTTATCAAAAAGTTTAAGTAAACATATATCAGAAATGTAAAACTAAATATTAAATAATCAGTTAATAAGCATTAATTTAAACATTACCTCAGGAAAGTTTCCCAATAATGCTATCAGTTTCTGTGATAATACAAAATTGTGCACTGCATCTGTGTAATCAGTAGCAGAGATGATTGATTCCTCACCGCTTGTTTCGTGAGAATCCTTTTAAGAGATATTAATAAGAAAATAATACAAATCATAATAGAAAATAATGAAAAACATTGGGACAGAAAAAGAGTGTATACCACCTTGTTAGAACAGGAACAAGAAAGTTCTCTGCGGAAGTAATAATCAAGCAAGCACCATATGGCTTTTCCATTAACCAGTGAAGAAAAGCTGTCAATCCTAAGACCATACTTTTCACAAACTGACTGCAAATATTCATTTAACTTATTAACTGCAGTGAAAGAATGAAGATGCAAATTTAAAAGAGTAAACATGCATAAAATGAAGAATCCCTAAACACAACTATTGACTAGCAAGTAAGTCAGAAAAAAATTATCTAAAAGGTGGAGAAGAAGAAAAATTAATGCAGTTACAAGATAACAGAATACCTGGATCCAGTTTAAAAGCATTCCCAAAACTGTGGAATCGATTACATTCAAGTTATCCTGTAATGATTAGAAAAAAATGAAACTGAATTTACGAAAATTAGGAAATCTTAATAAGCAACAGAGAGGAACATAAAAAGAACTTAGCCAAGTTTTCTAGTATTTAAGGCATATAGCTGGTTGCCAAAACTGCCTACATGCACTTCTATATTCTGTAATGACTAGAAAAAC
>JBBYHM010000004.1:6531662-6545882 GCA_038381775.1 Adansonia rubrostipa | reverse complement strand
GGTAGCAGCAAGCAAAAACTAGCTGAAGGAATTAAAAGAATTGGAAAAGCAAAAGTTTTAGCTCATATTTTCACATTTCGAGAACTAGTAGTTCCTACTGACAACTTCAGCCCTGATTGTCTGATAGATGAAGGTGGATTTGGCAGGGTCTATAAAGGATACATAGAGAACATTGATCCGGTATATATCATTTTTTTCCCTCTAAACTGTTTCATGCATGTAACTACCATTTATATGAACCTGTAATTTTAGAACTTTATGCTTGGTTTTAACTTCTTTTTAGATTGTAGCCGTGAAGCGACTTGACAGGAGTGGAATGCGAGGAAGTAGAGAATTCTTTTTAGAAGTTCTGATGTTAAGTCTGGTTCACCATCCCAACCTTGTGAGTTTGATTGGCTATTATGCAGATGGGGATCAAAGAATTTTAGTTTATGAATACATGCCAAATGGATCTTTGGGATATCATCTTCTTGGTATGTTAAAACTGATACTTTTTCCTTCACTTAGTAGTCATTTATACTACTAATTCATTGTTGCCAATTGTTTGTCTGAGATTTGAAAGCCTACTATTGGAATTCTTGAACTTAATTTTTCTTATCCGATCATAATTATGTGGGTTCTGATTTCTGCTTATTTAGATTTAGCTCCAGATAAGGATCCATTGGGTTGGAATACTAGGATGAAAATAGCTGAAGGAGCGGCAAGGACTGGAATACCTACTTGACTTTGCTGATCCGCCAATAATTTATCGTGACTTTAAGGCATCAAATATATTATTAGATGCCAACTTCAATCCCTAACTCTCCGATTTTGGACTTGCAAAGTTAGGCCCAACTGGAGGGAAGGACCATGTATCAACAAAGGCAATGGGGACCTATGGCTATTGCGCTCCGGAGTACGCAACGACTGGCCAGCTGACAACGAAATCAGATGTTTACAGTTTTGGTGTGGTGTTTCTGGAGCCAATCTCGGGGAGGAAAGCTATTGATGTTGAAAGACCGAGTGAAGAACAGCATCTGGTTGCCTGGGTATTTTCATAAAGTCCAGAATCATTTGTTTTCAATAAAAATCCCTCCAATTCATTTCATTGTTTTTCCGTTTTGTTAAAAGAAAAAAAAAAAAAAAGACAAATGACGTATTGACCAAAAGATACAAGTTCCTCGTAACTGTTGATGTGATTCAACCTGGCAAATCGGGAGCCATTACTGGGACTAGGCATTTTGTTTAACATTTATTTCTGACCTTCCCAGATAATTGTTCTACCTGTCATTATCCAGCCATTGCATGATTTTAGAGTTGTAAGCTCTGGGTTAAGTTCATCGATCTAAGTTTATCATCCATTCTCATCCACATCTTGCAGGCGGCCCCATTATTTAAGAACAGGCAGAATTTCAAGTTGATCGCCGATCCTCTGCTTGAAGAGAATTACCCTGTAAAGAGTCTTTACCAAGCTCTAGCAGTTGCAGCACTATGCCTTCAGGAGGATGCTGATAGCCGGCCATTGATAGGTGATGTTGTAACTGGTTTTGAGTTTCTTGCCAGGCCAAAGGACAATGACAAAGTTGCTGCAGAATCGCAAAGAAACAATAGCTTGCATGTTAAGTCCGTGAAAGAAGGAAGTTCCAAAAGATACCGTGATTTAGCGTAGCTGGGGTGAACAATCTTGAAGCCTGAAAAAATTGCAGAACTGAACCAACTAAAATTGGAACCTAAATTTTGTCAAGCTACAAGTTGTTCACACCGTGCTAGGATGTTGTTTATGTAGATAAATTTCAGTTTGTTAAGGGTGTCTGACTTTGAAAGGGAGTGTTGGATACAAGTATGTGACATAGGAATATACACATATTTTTAAAATTCTTCGTATATTTGGATGATGAATCGATGATCATGTCCTTTCAAATCCATTTGAGGGCATTACAACATCGCATTTCACAATTCCTCATATCCTTATTCTAAAGTAAGTAATTTGCATATCTTCTCAAGGCTGGAGTTGGTCGGATAGTATCAACAAAATTTAGGAAGAGCCAACTGTCTGTTTTAGTTTCTGCTAAGATAGTTTAAATTGTGGACTTGATTGTCATGGACATGCAACGCAAATGATATGAAGAAGCCTATAATTTGGTTTGATAAACCAGAAAATGTTTTAGATATCGTATATACACATGGTGAATTGGTAGTTTATAATTCCACCATACCGTATTATAGCCCTATGTTTTGAAAGTTCTTAGTTACTGATGGAAATGCACCATTTGTTCCTTGGAATCGAATTGAAAATGGCCAAAATCAGAGGCTGGCTCCAGCAACAGGGACTAAAAATCAAATTTATTCACATCATTTTAAAGGAGCCCGTTTAGCTGATTCTTACAATGGTAATCAAAACGTTGATAGTTCCTCTTCTTCTTCATCTCAAAAGCCTGCAGCAGGGTCCCCATTCTTCTCCAAGTCGCTATACCAACTCGAACCTTCCGTTTTCCAGATCGTTATACTCTCCTGATCTATTAACGGACACATCTTGGGGTTCAGCCGTTGGAGCATAAAACAGCTTTGGCCCCAGATTCTAGAAAGGCCTTTATTAAATTTGCAGTGGGACCATAACTTCCTGTTCAAATTATGATCCTATCACTCCAAGCTCCAACCTAGCCTTATTCAACAAAGCATCAGCCACATAATACAAACAAAATTTCATTCAAGACATCGCAGTTCATGCGGAGAACACAAAATAAAATAACATAAAAACATATAAACAAAGACTTCTGGTGCCATTGAAAGGGAGTGAGCTCATTGAGTATGCTGATGCGATGGCCCTAAAGTTAACATGGGCAACATCAAAAGAACAGATGCCATTCGGCTGAAACCTGTTGACATATCAATTTGTTGGGCTTCAACTCAGTCTAGATAATAAGGTGTTTCGGGCTTTAAAACCCAAAGTTGAGGGCCGAATTTCTTGGTAAAGAAAGACTTGTACAATACAACAAGTCCATAAAAAGCGATCCCCTGGGCGTTAATGGCCTTTGGGTCAAAAACTGATCTTGGGCTTTGAAATCTCAACAGTTCACACCATATTTCGCAAGTCCCAAGTTTATAAAATTAACTTGACGAACCACTTCATTAGCGAGAACATGCGTAAAGATTTTTAACCTGCCTGAGGATATAAAAGTGGAGTTGATCCTAATGTGAGCCATAGATATATGTCAGACAGCCTCAAGGGAAATGTTTAAACAAATAAATGATAGAGATAGCCAAAAAATAAATAAATGTTGGGTATTCATGTTACCTTGTCCCCTTGCATATAGCTCATGTGAATCATGGCAGGTAAGCGAAGCAATTCCATGCAGCCTTCTTCCCAACTTTTTGTGACACTATCCAATGAGGCCGAAGCATGTAGGAAATCAGAGCAGTTGAATATGCTCCCACAATATTGGCTGATGGCCTGATGGTCAGTGTATCTACTGTATTTTATGTAAACCATTCACAAAATTTCCGTGCTATCTCCAATGGGTCCAAACAAGCCAGGAATCATCATTGCTGTAGGAATCGTGTCATTTGCTTTTTTTTTTTTTTAACTCTGCTCTAACTCCCCGTTTTAGTTGCTTCACCTACTCTCTGTCTCAACTTTCAATGCTACTTGTATTTGTATTGAAATAAAAAATATATACGTTAAGATAATCGAATTTAACTCGAATTTAAATATAGTATTAGTACAGTTTGTAATTTTTGAGGTTTGATTAAATTTTTAGCTGGGCGTGCAAATTACTTCAGATGGTTTCCTGTTTGTTGTGGTCGTTTATGTTATGGTAATTAGATTCTTTAAGGGTTGGCTTTTACACCAAATGTTCCAATATGGATGCAAAGATTTAAAAAAAATGCAGAGTGTTTGAATAATATATAGGTCTTGGACTTATATTTATTAGGGAAACAAACAAACATACAGGACAGATGTATATATGATGTATATGTTGCCTACTGTTTGGACCTATTTTCTAGGTGAACAGCTCCACTCCTGCACAGCATGGGCACCATATCGATATACATTAGCTTGTTTTAGTGGTTGATTTTCTTTATAGAGAGCTGAAACAGACCAGTTAGCGCAGATAATTATCACTCTTGGCAGTTAGCAGTTGGCTGTGAGTTGACGCGACGAAGGTCATGCATTAATGTGGCAAAATTGGCAATGGTGCCCGTTATCTTTTGGATTCTGCACGACGTTTATTGCCTTGATCTACCCCATCAACATTTCAAAAATTTTTGAACGTGGATGACTGAATTACGACAATTACTATTCTTGAGTTCCTTCGGTTATGATGAGTATATATCCTGGTTTTTTTATCCTAACCTTATGGATGAGGACTGTTGATGAGTAGGACCTGAAACACGATAAGATATCAAAACTCAATGACAACCTTCTACTCGCATTTAAGAGAGTCAAGTTGGCTGGTAATTTGATTGGCCTGAGACCAGGCTGCTAGCGCTGTCTTTAATTTGTGCATACTTCTAAATAGAAGAAGCGGACAAGGCGACTTATTACTATCTTTTTCTTTTCTTTATTCTTTGTTACCAATTCCTGTGGAAGAGAAACATGGCGAGATTGGTGTGCAGGTATACAATCACAGACTTCCCATGAAATAGGTGCAATGAACCAATGGCAATGGCAAAGGCAAAGGCGCTTGCGGATCAAATTGGATAGCGATTGCACCACCCTTCCCCCATGTTTATGGAATTTGCCACAGCCAATCCAATTGGATACCAAAAAAATAAAATGAATTTTTGATTTGATCTATTCGTTAAGATTAAGACAAAAAAATAATAAATATATATAGGTAGAGAGTTTATCTTTCTAGCGCTTAATTTTTTTATTAATTATTTTATTTAAAAAATAATTCACGGAGAAGAGATACTTTTATTCATTTTTTAATTTTTTATTTTTAATAAAATATTTAAAATATGATTAAAGTGCGTTACAGGATCCATCTTATGTAGTATTATTGCATGTATTAGGATCAATGGTCCATGCATTAATTAAGTTATTGGTACTATAATACTTACATTATTATTATTTTCTAGTTATTTATGGGAAAATGATAATTATAACTATCATTTTAAAAGGCAAATATTATATAAAGACAGGCAAAATTTGTGATCCCTTTCATTAATATAAATAAAATTAGTAACGTCTGGTTATTATAAGTAATTTCTAAGGCATCCATAGGCATCTGGTGATTAATTAATTCCCAGACAGCTAAGAATCACGAAGAAAGACCGTGGAAGGAAGTCAGTCTAAAGCTTTTTGGCTAATAGAGATGATCGAGCTGTCTGTTATCCGTTTGGTATGGCTCTTAAATATTCTAATTAAGAAAGCTTAAAAGTTTGTCCATAGATCATTCAGAGTCCATGAAAGAGAATGCAGCTACATTAATAGCATAGATAGAATTTTGGCAAAAAGAAGATGAAAGAGAATTGAAGAAGGATTTAAATTAAATCAACCAAAAAAAAATTTTTATTTCCATGTCTACATCAAATCAAGTAATTTCTGAAGCATCCTGGGGCATCTCATTGGACAGCATTGACAATGGCTTCCAAATTAAATGCTTGAAGTACATGATTAAACATTGAACAAACCATATCGAAATTATTGTTAATTAAATTACCTAAGTATATATTATCCAAGCTTCAACATTTTTCTTTTTTTCCATTTTCTGGGCTTGTTCAAGCCCGGGGCAAGATGACAGCCTTGAGAGGATTCTTCATCACAACAGTGAAAGCATAAGTCTCACCCAAGTCGGGTGGAGCATCCGGAACCGGCAGCCACTTAAAAGCTTGAACCATCTTTGCAAGCAACAGATGTATGTGCAAAACGCCTAGACTCCAAGCCGGGCAAATCCGTCTCCCTGCCCCAAATGGCAACATCTTCACCGTCCGAGTGCCCGTCACGTCCACACCAACCCCATCACCATACAAGAACCTCTCGGGGCGGAACTCGCCTGGATCCGACCAAATATCCGGATTCTGAGTAATCCATGCAGTGTAAAACTCCACGTGAACGCCTGCTGGAATTGTGTAGCCACCAAGCTCAGTGTCCTTTATAACTGCATGAGACAGAAGAAAATGACCCGGAGGGTGTCGCCTGAAAGTTTCTTTAACCACAGCTTCAAGATAAGGCATTTTCTCCACATCTTCTTCTTTAATATCCTTATCTTTGCCTACACAATCAACAATTTCCTGGTACAACTTTTCTTGAATTTCTTGATTCATTACCAATTCAAGCATAGCCCATTCAACAGTTGTTGCACTAGTATCAGTACCGGCACTAATCGCCTCCGAACATAGAGTCACGTACTCTTCTTCTCCTAATGGGCATCGGGTTGCTGGCTCTAGTCCAAAGAGAGAGTCTATATAGGCTGCACCGATTGGACTCACCATTTCTTGGTTAGGGTCTTCACCTTTCTCCACGAAAGCTCTTCTGTTCTTTATCAGTGGAACCAAACACTCCAATTGCTTCTTCCTTATAGCTTTAGCCTCTTTCATTTGCCGGCGAAAGAATGGAGTAAGTATAGGCAAGAAATCTGGTAGCTGTGGTGATGTTACCAGCAATACCTCTTTAAGTATGCTTTCTATTTTCTTAATCCGCTCTTCGGAGATCTTTGCACCGAAACATAAACAGATTAAGATGCTACATATAGTGAGCCTGCAATTGCTCATTACCTCCAAAAACCGATTCTCGAAAGCCTCTCGTTTGATTCTCTTCATATGGTTTTCTATTGCCCATTTGCGGATCCAACTACATTGCTTCACTCTCGTTGGGCTTATCAGCTCAGTAACAAAGTTCTTGCGCAGAGTTCGCCAGAGAGGTCCATACTCGGCGGAGTTGATAGCACATTTCCCAACACTGAACAACAGTCGAATAGGTGAGTCCGGTGGCCGGGAAGCGAAAGTGGGGCCCCTCTGAACTAGGGCTTCATGGATGAGCGTGGAATCTGTAACAATCACCATAGTACGTTGCCCCATTTGCAAGGTGAAAATTGGACCATATATTTTACGTAACTCACGTATTATGAAGACGAAATGTCGACGTTGGAGGATGATTTGGATCAAGTTTCCAACAAGAGGCCAGCCAGGTGGCCCTGGAGGGAGGTTCTTAGGTCCACCGCCGGTGACTGACCAGTAGCGCCACCATAGACGGATAAAGACTAGTGCCAAACCAATGATGAAAAGGTCTATCAACTCCATTTTCTATTTTCTTTGAGAGGAATGGAACTAGAATACAACACGGTAGCGAAATTTTGTGGTAGGTTTTATAGAACATGAAAAAGAGTAAATTAAATGAATTTGGTCCACCGGCCATCCGTATACATTAATTTCTGCATCGGATACATTTACTATATGCAAACAGGATAGCAACAATGTTTGGGGTCACTCCATCAACAATGAAAAACAATGTTTAGGATAAAAAAATTTAATATTAGGTACGAATTATATTAGTCAAGCTAATTTTGATAATATATATATGTTTCTGCTAACCTCTCGGCAATTTAGTTTATGATATTGCTGGCGCCGACTTAGTCATTAGCTTATTAATTTGATCGTATATTGAACTTAACATTGAGGCGCATGGGATCCCAATAATGCACGGATGCTCGATGTACGTAGGATAAAGTAGGAATTACTGAATTAGTTGGCTTAATTAGCATCTTCATAACATTATACATTTTATGTTGGAAAATACTAACTCGTGCTTAATAATATTAATTAGGAAAATATTTTAAAAATATATAATTAATAAATTATTTTTATATTTAATAAAAGTAATATTTAATTTTTTTTAAAAAATAGTTATTAAATAAATATTAATCGGTATTTATAAATACAAATTAATTGAAGCCATTTATGTATATGGGTTTTTGTTAATTTATAACTAATAACGTTTTGAGAGAATTTGTTAAATAACCAATAGGGTAAATGTTAATGCATACCTTATATATAAATGTTAACCTTAGGATCCAAATTAAGTAATAACTTTAGAATTGTTTGAGAAAAAAAGGGTCTAATCATTCTTTTCAAATGGTAGCAAAATTATTATTACTTATTATTCCATTTTTGACTGTAACTTATTGTTGGAGAAAGCAACCAATGTAAAGCATCAAAAAATCCATGGCTATATCCATTAAGCCAAGTAGGAAAATATATATCGAATTTAAGACGGTTATCATATATGAGTTTATTTAATATTTTTGAAGTTTTTTATTGAAAGATCAAATCTCAAAACTCATTTTCAAATATGTTTTTGGCACTAATATCAAATATAATATTTTAAAAAATAACACATAAGATACAAATAAGAATGTAGGATTTGAATGAAATAATTTGCAGGCCTACTGTTTACGTGCTTGCCATGCCAGTGTTGACAAATGACACAGAAACTAAAACCCGAGTTCACTGTACTGTATACCTCATTTAGGTTAAGAAAAGAAAGGCAGGGGGGGGGGGGGGAATTAAAGCCTGATTCAGAAAAAGGAGAAATAGATTTACAAGTCACGGTCACAAGTTGATGAAGGCGATATTCAATCCTTATTTTTCCAACAATCCAGAAAATGACTGAAAATGATAGTAATAGCTATAGCCATGGAAGGAGATTTCTTAAGAATCTCCAAGATTTGATTGTAATCTTTTTTTTTTCTTTTTCCTTTCTTTTAGTGAAGGGCTAAATTGATGTATATAATAGTGCTTAAATATTCTTCATTTTCCATTTACCTTGCTTAATCATACAAAAAAAACATTTCTTAATAATATCAATCATTTTTAAATTAAAGAAACACATAGAGAGGAGAGGAGACTTTTTAATTAAATAAATGAAACTCTGAATCAATCAAACTAAAAAAAAACAAGAGATAGACAGATAGATTTTATCTTGCTTATCAAAAAAAAAAAAAATCTTATATTTTCCTGCAAGAAAATGGGCTTTACTATATTAATACTAATAATTAAGAATATAACACGCGTGTATTTAATTACAAGAAAATGCAATTTCTCATTGGTAACCATTTTTCATAATAATGATTGAATTGGTATAGATTTGAAAATAATATATGTATATGTTAAGACTTAAATCGTGCGTTGCAGGGTGGTCATGATAATGACCTTACAATATTCAAATTTAAATAAATAATAAGAATGATCTTAATAATAAATCTCTATAAATAAAAATTTTGATTAAAAAAATATTATGGTGAAACCCGTTCAAATTGAAAGACGATTAAAACTTTAAATGTTCAAAGGAGCATTTTAAGAATTTTTTTTTCCTTTTTAATTGTTGCCTCTTCTTTGTTTCGTATATGCATCATGCAAAACAAACATAAAATATTTCTTTTATAAATTTTTTTGGGAGTACGGCCATTATATATTTCAAATTGGTAGTAGAATCAAAATTGTAATATATTTTTAAATAATTATTTAGTAAAATACAAAAATTATGAAAATTATTTAAAGTGTTTATATAGGATGGATTTTATAAGAAAATATTTTTTTCATTTAAATTTAATTTTTCTTTAACTTTTTATGATTAGAAACCCTAAATTTTGTAATCAGATGATATTGAAAAATATATTAATGTTTGGCATGAATGGTAACATTATTAAATTCAATCAAGTGAGTATCTTTTTCTTTTTCATTGAAAATTTTTTCCCCTTCCACATTTACTGGTATCAAGCTTCATTGTACTACATTATGTTAGCTTAGCTTGAGATCTATGTGCACAAGGGACTAAAGATTTTTGGTTTGTTTTTTAGAAATTGATTTTCATTCCGAACTATTTAATATTGCTTATAATTTTTTATTCACCCTTCTATTTATTATTTTAATCATCTGATTTCATATCAATCATACATGCTTTTAAAAAATAAGTTGATAATACATAGTGAAATACTTTGTATCTTGTAGTGTTCGTCTGTTTTTAGTTTTCTAGTTTATCCCTTGTAAAATTATGAGCATTGGCAACACGACTTGTATTCAGGTTAAAATTATGAGCCTGAAAATCTGAAATTCCAGTTGCAGATATGGAATATGAAGCTGACAATTTCGGTCTACTCGTCAGGGTCTTATGGTCAACATGGTGAAGTCCGAACTTAACCGTAAATCCAGAATTCCATTCGAAGTTGTCTAACAAGGACTAGATAAAATAGCCCCTCGCGTTTGCTTCTTCCCTGATAGCATTCAAGAGAGCATGATTAATCCCTTATTTTCAATGTCAGATCAACTTAATTATGATTGCTCAGCTTTTCAGCATGGTAAGGCATTCAATGGACCCGAGGAGGTCTCCTATACGAAGCTAAACTTGCAAAGTTATCAACCACATGAATAGCTGGCTTGAATCAATATAACAGCACCGTGATAAAGGTTTGTTCAGGAATTTTCTAATAAACCACAGATTTTAGTTTTTATTCTCATCTGATTGCCATTGACAGTGCATCCAAGTATTCAGCAATGTACTCTACTCCTTTGGCATCATATAAAAGCTTTTAAGAGATGGAATCTGCTTTATTCACATTACCGTATCCTACACAGAACACGATAAATTATGAGCACATATATATAATTTTTGCATTTAAATGGCACCTCTGGCCTCTCCTATCATTTTCAGTAATGATCATTAGTATGTTATGCTATCTCTCCTTAAGATGGGTTACAATCTTCTCCATTCCTTGTGGATAAACATTCTGCCAATCCAGCTCAATCTGCGTAGTTGAAAAGATTCAGCTGTAGCTTAACTTGCGATATATGCAGCATAGTTGTGATAAATTAAGGTTACATACAGGTTCCCCTACAATGGTTTGTGCCCAAAATCCTTCTGTCTTTAAGATTCCTGTTCCTGGTTTGCACGCAGAGAACATGCAATCCTGGACATGGTAACTTTTGTAGTGGTTAATTCCGATAAATCAAGCCCTTTATTCAGCTTCTGCTCCTCAGTTGTTGAAAATTCAGGTAAAATAGGTCTTAGAATGTTTTCCATTTCAAGAGGATATCTTCCGAATATGATTGGCTCTAGGAACCAGCACGTAAGTTTAGTGAGGTGTCATACAGCTAAGAATATATGCATGCAAATGCATATATATAAAAATTGATAAAGAGAAGAATATTCATACTGTTTGGGGTTAGATTTCAATATCTGCATTCCCTTTTCCTTATCTCAGGTTGCGGTCTTCTTTGTAAAATAAATAAATAATTGATGGAGAGAATGGTGAAGAAACCTACCAATTGATGGTGAAGGATCTTTCAGCTGCCACCTTGTCAGCTATAGAGTTTGCTGAAGGGTTCATACCGTGCACAATGTAAGACAATTCCTATGCTACCTCCTTGTGTTTCCTAGAGTTTAAACATTAACTCGGGAATATTGCTAATTAAGCTTACATTGCATCAATGGAAATTGGATGTTTAGAGCAGTAACTGGTAGCTGGTATTTGGTTCTATAAATATGAATAGTGGCTACATGTGCTGGGATAGTATTGTGGGCTGCTATAAAGGGCTCCTTCTCTGAATCACCATAGGTACAATTTCCGAATGGCCAGGAGCAACGTGATGGTGGGAATGTACCTGTACGGTACCCAAACTTGACTTGGAAATCAGGCTCGTTGAAGGTGACCCAATACTTCACCCTGTCTCTAAGAGACTTAAAGCAAATGTCTGCAAAATATGCGAAATCCTCCCTGAGATTGAAACAAAAATAAAAACATGTGTTAATGGCCAATGTGGCATGCCATTTTCAGACATGTGGTCAATTAAAAGGCGAAATCCGTGCACATGACAGAGCTAAAACTTGATAACACGCTAGTTACTCTGACTGGAGACTCAGCCAACTTCCGTATCTGTCCTCAAGTTCTTGAGGAAAATCAAGGTGCATCAATGTTACAAATGGTTTAATGCCTACAAAAATGTCGAAACGGAGGCCAACGACAGTTAGGATATGACATTTTATCTAGAAAGCTTGTTTAGTCATCCAAGAAGGGAAATAAACCTTTAAGTAGGAGAGCATCAATTAGGTTATTGCAGAAGTTCATACCGGCTGGCTTGATTTTACGAAATCTCCCTTCTGTTGGGAAGTTGAATACAAGTCTTGTTTCAATTAACTAGAACTTCAGCTTCACAAATCATAAATGGTTCTTTCAAAAGATTTACTTGGTAAAATTCTGGCCCAAGAAATAAAGAATCGATAGCTGTTGACTCCAAGCGAATGCATCAGATCGATATCTTCCTAATATCAAAAACATCATGAATTTAATCATATGCTAGCAGTTCATTCGAGCAAGCTTTACGGATAATATATGATTGTTAGAATACTCACAATTATAACGATTGGTTGAGTTTTGGAGTATGGATCCAATCTGTATTTTTTTGGGTTAAAATTTGAGAACGTAAAGACCCAATTAAAGGTGCAAGTGGAAGTAGCTAGGCATACTAAATACCGATGATAATGGTCTACTGCTATGTCTCCATTGCTTCCATCAACAATTTTATTTCCTGCAATATCAATTATATCAGTTTTTTTCTTCTTTTTTTAGACATGGAAATTATAACCCAATAAAAATATAAAACTGAGGGTCAATTTCCATTCAAATAGTTTTTGTAATGATCAGAGACCATGAATGCTGGTGCTAAAGATGGGAAAAATGAAATTACCTGGTTTGTGGGAATAGACATCCCAATTATTCAAGCCTTTACCATCACTCAAGTACCCACCTTCATAGTACCAAAGTTGACGAAGAACAAGAAGCATTTCAATATTTATCTATAATATAAATCCGACATTGATTATAGTTAACAATAGATCAAAGATGGTGATTGTGGAACCTGGTAGGCAGAAGAGGCCGTTCCAATGAGACATTTGGAAGGAAATGCTGACCGATTACCCAAGTTTTGTTTCGGAGTGAGCAGCTTGCTTGAAATGGAGGGAGGTAAGAAGAACATCAGTAAGAGAAAGAAACCAATGTTAAGCTTCAAGGAGATATCCATGGCTATCCGCCGAGGCTAGCTGGCTGTTGTCTGCTATTACTAAATAGTAGAGAAAATAGTCAATCTACTTATAAACATATAAACATTGCTCAATGCACCAAAGCAATACACAGTAATTTAGTTTATAGAAGTAAGAGGCTTGATTAAGATGGCCTACTGTTGTGCCGACGCAACTATTGTTTACATGACTTGCGACTGCATGTTGCCTATTTTTTCCAAGTCCATGTGTTAATGGTTTTAGAAGTTGATTATTGACTAAGTCATGGTTTCATGTATTTTATCATGATTAAGGTAGTGAAATTTGATCCTTGATTTTATGTTGTTTTTGAATGCATACAAGCGTATTGTTTTAATTAATTAGGGACTCATGCAGTCCAATTTTTCTTGTCGTTATTCCCCTCTGCAACAATTTCCTTTTGAAGCTTTGCCTGCTGTACTCAATTATATACGGTCTTAAATAGCAACAGAAACGATGACCAGGGAATAGTTTGATTATTGTATTATATTAATGCAATGGAGTATACTCCATCGATCTCTCATAGAATATTGCCTGTCAGACCTTGAGTAGATCAAAGCAGAACTAAAAAAAAAAGGATAAAAGAGCAAGCCTTCTTAGCTAGGAAATTTCTTACGAAGCTTTCATGATTAAGGCTGATTGTTTTCAATAATAGAACAAAAAAATTATTTACCAAGTAGAACATTTCTTAATTAACAATTCAAGCATGATTTTATAATTGTAATCTTTTTTGTGGAAGGATAGATCAGTCCAAAACTTTTACACTCTCCAATTTTTCAAGATCTTCTTTTACTCACCGTGGAGCAAAAAGACTTCATAATCACTTATTTTAAATAACAGAAGAAAGTATTGGTTATCTTCCCACCATTAAAGTTAGCATAGTGTTATAGTTTTATTCATGATGTTTTGGGCTCTTGCAGTTATGGTTGAATGGCATAATTATTATCTTTTGCACTAATTCATGGGATTGATTAAACTAAGTTTGGATTGAATCCAGACCCGTCGATTGAAGATGTTGGATTGATTATCGATTGTGTTAATTCGAATTAAATCATTTTGAGATTTTAAAATTTTAGATTATTTCGATTTTATGTTTTTTTTATTTGAATCATTTTTAATTCAGGTTATTTTAATTTCAGTCATTTTAGTTTTGGATCATTTCGAATTTGGGTTAATTGAGTTTAACACATAAATTAATAAGATTTGAG
>JBBYHM010000004.1:6481272-6491629 GCA_038381775.1 Adansonia rubrostipa | reverse complement strand
ATATATATATATATTTGAATTTTAAAATTAATATAAAATTGGTGATAAATCAACTTATGAAAATATAATTCTTTAATTATTTTTAAATTCAAGGATGTATTAAAACACCTTAATAATTTAAGAAATTTGAAATTTATCCATTTATACTTTCTAAAATATATAAAATTTAAGGTAATTTTTATTTTCATTCGTTGCAATTCGTATAACAAAAACAAATTCAATTTCATTTTTGCAATCTTACGTTCCCAAACCCATCATAACACGGAAATTGAACATAGCAATCTAAGTTCCAACACAATTGGAAAAGTCTGCTGCAATAAGGGAAACCAATTAACTTTCAAAGAAAATGTAGTACACACCTAGAAATTACGGAGCGGTGGGCTCTTTGCCTACTGCTCTTTTTTAAAAGTCGAAAAGTCAAAAAGATATTTTATACCAAGCAACACGTGCACCATTTTAAACGCAACAGATATGAAAAATAAATAAATAGAAAAAAAAAAACAGAGAAAGGAAAAAACCAATAACATCGCTTGCTTCCGCCTCAATACCTCAATCAAGTACAGCTTCCCGTCCCGTCCACCAAAATGTCTTTAATTATTTACATTTTTTTCCACAAACTTGACTCGCATGGTATGAGAATCCGACAAATTAATAACGGAAAAAAAAAACACCCAAGACTGAGACTGATAAAATTGTCTCTCTTATTACGTGTACGTACGAGGAAAAACTTAACATGCTCTTCTCCTTCTTGCCAAGCCCTCAACCCCGTCAAGTGCAACAAATTAGTTTGCCTAAATCCGCCACATATAAACTCTCCAAACACAAACATTTTTCACCACAAACGGGACTTACCAATCCATAAGAAAATATCTAGGAATTGTGTTGGCCGTTTGATGTAGGAAGCACGTCCTTCGTTTCCTTACGTCAGTGGAGAGTTTTCACCGTTCCGGCATTCGCCAACTGCTACCTTGAATATTATTTTTCTTTCACTTCCGTCCCATCTATTCAGTTTTGACCCAACTCTTCAAGTGTTTAACTTTCAACCTGATTCAGATCTCTAATCTTCATTGGCTTGACTCAGATAATTGTCTTAATTGGTACGGATCAATGAATCTTCTGCAATGACCAAAATGTTTACCTGTCTTAAAACCACCCATATAATAAATTATATGTGAAAGAAATTCAGATTTATAAAGCTGTTCTCTCTTGTTTATGATCCTAGCTATAAGGAAAGAGAGAACTTTTATTAGGAAAAAAAAAAAATGCATATCTACACAGTTTTCATAAGCCTGTTAATAATTGTCCTTTCCTTGCTTAGCGCTACCATTGAAGCTCAGCAGCCTACTTATCGCTACCATGTCTGTCCAAACACCACCACTTTCACCGTGAACAGCGCCTACCAAGCCAATCGCAATAGCGTATTATCTTCACTGTCTTCTAATGGCACCCGTGTAAATGGTTTCTACAACACAACCTCCGGCAGGAACCCTGACATGGTATACGGCCTTTATCTCTGCCGTGGGGATTTTTCTGTCAGCCGCTGCCAAGAGTGTGTCAACTTTGCCACCACTGACATCTCCCAGCGTTGTCCTGTTGAAACAACGGCGGTTGTTTGGTACGACGAGTGCCTCCTACGGTACTCAAATCAAAATATCTTTTCCACTGTCGCTGAATCACCTGCAGTTTTCCTCTGGAACTTGCAGAATATCACTGAGCAAGACCGTTTCAACCAGCTCGTGGCGGCTACGATGGATGATACAGCAACCGAGGCCGTAAATGAACCAGCAGGTGCTAAAAAATTTGCGACTAAAGAGGCCAATTTTTCAAGTTTTCAAACACTGTACACCCTCGCCCAGTGTACACCAGACCTGTCGGGCACAGATTGCAATAGATGTTTGCGATCAGTAATGTCAAATCTTCCAACTTGTTGCAGTTGAAAACAAGGGGGAAGAGTGCTGAATCCTAGCTGTAACGTCAGATATGAAATTTACCCGTTCTATACTCAAACGGCAGCTCCAGCACCTCCTCCTTCAACTCCAGGTTTATCCTCACTTTTCATTGATAATTTTTGGTTCTTTTTTTTTTCCTCTTGATTTTTTTCTGGATATTGTCTCGTTCATGAAAAGAAAAAAAAGGATTCTTTCCATTTTATTTTTTATGTTTAGTAATTAGTTAATTAATTAAGATAATGATAAAGATAAAGACAGAGGGGGAGCAGATTTTAATTAGAGAAGCATTTAATCGAGTTAAGCCCCAGCCACCAGTCTACCACCTTGAATCCTTGATACCCTTTAACCCGTCAGATCCTCTCCTCCGCTTTCCCCTTCAAACTTGTTCCAAGTTTTGCTTTTCTTTTTATCAGTAGAATATTAAGGAATAGTTCTGTTTCCCCTTATGAAAGCCTAAAGCCTGACAGGAGAAAACGAACGCTTTAAGTTTGATTTTGGCCATTGGTTGGTCCACCGGCTTTTATAATTATTATGGCTTTTCACCTCATAGTATATTACCGATACATATTATTGCTTCGGCAGGGAATGGCGGAAGATCTCGGCCAATAATTATTGCTGTTGTTGCTCCAATTGCTGCTTCCATTTTGCTTTTCTTCTTGGCGATTTGCCTGTTAAAGAGGAGATCAGCAAGGAAGAAGTACGACGTTATCCAGGGAGGAAACGGTAGAGGACATGGTTTGATTTTATTTTGACTTATTTCGTTGTCTTTCACAAAAATTTGACAGTCTTCGCTATTTGGTTGTGCAGCTGGGAATGACATATCCGCTATAGAGTCGTTGCAGTATGATTTTGCCACAATTGAAGCTGCAACAGACAGGTTTTCGGATGCTAACAAGCTAGGTGAAGGCGGTTTTGGTGAGGTTTACAAGGTATTTGTTAGCATTCAATTACATGTACCTATAGCCCTTTTGTGTTCATACAGAGTCCCAAGAATTTGAGAACACGCTCGGAAGATTTCGATGTTTGGAGAAGAATAATCGAACTAAATGCGCATTTTAATGACTCAGGGTGTCCTTCCTAACAAAAATGAAATAGCTGTTAAGAGGTTATCAAGAGGTTCAGGACAAGGTACTGAGGAATTTAAGAATGAGGCCCTATTGGTGGCCAAGCTTCAACACAGAAATCTAGTGAGACTATTGGGATTTTGCTTGGAAAGAGAAGAAAAGATGCTAATATATGAATTTGTGCCCAACAGGAGCCTGGACTATTTTATTTTCGGTATTTTTCACATACTTTGGAAGAATTTTTTTTTTCTAGAAATTGAATTGATTTTAAAGATTGCTTGTAAACACAAATGCTTATGTTTTTTTAGATCCTGCGAAACAAGGAGAATTGGATTGGTCAAGACGTTACAAGATAATAGGAGGGATTGCTCGAGGAATTCTTTATCTGCATGAGGATTCTCGACTTAGAATCATACATCGCGATCTTAAGGCCAGCAATATATTGTTAGATGGAGACATGAATCCCAAAATTTCAGATTTTGGCATGGCAAGGATTTTCGGAGTTGATCAAACTCAAGGAACCACCAGAAGAGTTGTTGGTACCTAGTAAGTTCTGAACACGTATAGCTTTTGTATATGCGTAAGGTTCATAGGCAATTTAACCATTAGTTTTTGCATCCTCATTGTTGAATGACTTAACACCTTCATCTTCCGCAATATTATTTATAACAAATTACGTCTGATTCTTGTTAACACACATAAATTATCAGATCAAATGAAAACGTTTCTTCTTGTCATTACACTGACATTGTTACTGGTTCTGCAGTGGCTACATGTCTCCGGAATATGCAATGCAGGGGCAGTTTTCTGTGAAATCGGATATATATAGCTTCGGTGTTTTAGTTCTAGAAATCATAAGTGGCCAGAGGAACACTAATTTCTATAAAACAGATGATGCTGAGGACCTCATTAGCTATGTAAGTGCAATTCAGCCTGTAATTTTTTTGTTAGTGCTGAGAATTATAATAGGAAAGAAAAAGAAAATATGAAATAAAATTAAAGGGGAGAACTTTTTGAATCTTACTTGACGAACCAATGCAGGCTTGGAAACATTGGAGGGATGGTACACCCTTAGAATTGTTGAATCCTATTCTGAGGGATACTTACTCAAGAAATGAAGTCATTAGATGCATACAAATTGGGCTATTATGTGTTCAGGAAGATCCAGTTGACAGGCCTAAGATGGCTACCATCGTTCTCATGCTTGATAGTTACTCTGTCACACTGCCATTGCCTAAACAGCCAGCATTTTTCCTTCACAGCAGAACAGAGGGAAGGATGCCATGCAAGGGGCTTGAATCTGATCAATCTGCTAGTGCATCAATGCCATGGTCTGTCAATGATGTCTCTATTACTGAATTAGATCCTCGCTAATGTGGGTTAATGGATGCATCCTCAAGGTAGATATAGCTATCTTCCAACGTTGAAGAAGACCTTTTTTGTGCCAATGTACGATTTCTTGGTATGATTCCGGTCACATTATGTATCAACTGGCCTTTTAAGAGTTATTTAGTTCCAAAATCTTGACATTCTTCAGTATTCTACCTATTTTACTAAATCAAATGATTTACTCATCATTTGTACCTCTTGCAATTTATTTATTAATGAAGGCTGTGTTTAACCTGTGAATGTGTTTATTGTAGAATTATCTTGGCTTGGCTTGAACAAGTCATGCAGGAAAAGTATAATTTGGCTGCCTGATAAAACAAAACTAGATGTTTCTAAGCAAATCAGCACAAGTATGTAGATCAACTTCTAACAATTAATTTGCAGGAAGAGAAGCTATATCCTGCAAGAAATGTATACAACAATCAATTCATAATTTTGCAGGAATGTAGCCAATCCTGATTCCTTCGCAATGCAATACCTCCTGAGAATTGGGGTGATGCCATGAAGAAATATGGTGAAGCCGAGTATCCACTTAATCTATAAGACCACGTATCTCACTCCCTCTCTAATAGTACCACTTTCCTTCTATCCGATCATTGACAAATCAAAGATTGTCCACAATGGACTATGAGATTATGAATTTCTTGAGGAAACTTTTCCTATGATGAGCTACAGTGTCTGATAGAAAAGAGATAATTAAATGATTTTCCCAAGTGATTCATCTTTCCACTCTATCTTTATCCAGGAATTAAAAAGTTCCCATCAGATATCATTCATCCACTTCTGTCTGCATTATCGGATTTTCTATCACCTCACTTTCCACGGCCATGTTAATTTATTCAAGAATAATCTTCCGAATAATGTTAAATAATAGTTTCGGTTTTGATGGGGACTGAGAAGGTTGATTAGACCGCGCCAGAACTCTCTATCTTCACCACTCGTTGCCTCATTGATTTTAATTCCCTTCTCAAAGCATGTTACTCTGCTTTCGTATGCAGTGGATACATGGCATCAGAATAATGCACTAGAAGGGCTTGTTTTCGAACAAATCTGATGTTTACAGCTTTGGAATCTTAATGCTATAAAGAACAGGAGATTCTACGACCAGGACTGTGGCCAAAGCTTTCTATCATACGTAGGCATCCTTTGTTATCTCCTCCACTTACCCAAATTCAAGGCTTTTTACCATAATTAGGATCTTGAGCACAAAGGACTGGAGTTGATAGATCCACAGATCGCTGATGATTGTCCTATTCACGAGGTTCTGAGATGGATGAACATTGCATTGTTGTGTGCTTGGGATGACGCGCACTTAGGCCTGCAATGTCATCAGTCGTTCTCATGCCAGGGAGTAGATCAGTTAATCTCCTCCAGCCATCAACACCTTCATATTCTGCAGCACGATTTGCTACAGTTTCTGATAAATCTTAAACTAATGGGACTGGGACTGGGAAAGGATTTCTTTCATCTGATCAGTTCTACAACCACATCTTACTAGCTTAGAGAGTTAAGAACTTAAAGAGCTAGAATTGAAGCAGTAGTTAGTACGTCTCTAACTTTCTTCAGATGATTAATAGCCAATGAATGATTACAGTGGGACCATCATTATGATGCCAATTGCAACTCCATGCAGGAGAATCTCCTAGCACCTGTTTCAGCATACGGAAATGGTTCAATTTCATTGATTATCAAAATAATCTCAAGGATTATACTAAACTTCTAATCAACATTATGAAGTGGATACTTGCAATAAATATGAAAATATTTTTCTCAATCAATAATGATCAAAGAAATCAAAACTCAACATCATTTTTAGGGATGGAGATGTTGGAATATTTAACCGGTAATCATGGTACCAC
Source organism: Adansonia rubrostipa (assembly GCA_038381775.1). Classification (NCBI taxonomy): domain Eukaryota; kingdom Viridiplantae; phylum Streptophyta; class Magnoliopsida; order Malvales; family Malvaceae; genus Adansonia; species Adansonia rubrostipa. Next base: position 6,485,368 of record JBBYHM010000004.1, on the reverse strand, counting down.
ATGCTACAACGGGACCCATAAACCTCCCATCCTTTCTTATTTCCAATGGTGGGTTCTAAACATAACTAACTTGGCATCCAGGCACTTGCTGCGGTCAATTCCACTAATATCTCTGATACACTGAGCCATGCCAGACCCCTTCCCAAATTGGCCAGCATCCAACACTTCAGTGTGAAACGGACAAAGGCTGCTTGGCGCTGTCGTTGCAATTTCACTCGTAAAGATGAGTCCTTTCGAGACGACATATGCATCATCAAAATCGGTGTCATCGACTCTTGCCATTGAAGATTGATGCAAAACACCAAAGAAATGCTTGTTTGAATAACGAAGAAAGCGCCTTGTGAACCAAACCTGAACCCTTTTGCTCTTTGAGTAATCAAGCAATGCTACTGCAACAGATTCTCTTGTACAATTAGCACAGTTTTCTGCAGAAACATTCGTTCTGCATTGCGCTAGACCATAAATCTTCCCTGAGCTCCTTCCAAAAGTGGTTTTAAAGAAGCCGGTGCACAGATGCCCGTTTTCATTTAGTAAATTGAGAAGGTAGTCAAGATTGATCCTGAATGAGCTTTCAGATGTAAAATTCTCAGCTTTTGAACATTGCCAACCGGAATTCACAATGTTACCAGCATGGGAAATGTCAAGTGACAACATGAAAAACTAAAAATATGATGAAACTCGGCATTTCTTTTCAATTAAGAGCTAGATCTGAGCCATTTCTTTTCAATTAACTTAGCGTCAAACAATGAAAGCAATACTTATATTTGTTCCTTTTGTTTGTTAAAGGTAAATTCTTCAGCTTTGTTGGCTTGCAAGCAAATCATGTTCTGATGTTCTTAGCCATAACAATTTTAGAAGTCAATTGCAACTAGTTCCACATACTTGAGTAAAGTAACAAAGAAACAAGACTTCGAATAAGTACGAATGATAGTAAGTTTGATTAAGCTCATATAACTTATATTGCAAGAATCCAAGGCATTTTTAAGTCAAATGGCAATCCATGGTATCCTCTAAGGCTAGGATGCAGGCAGAGATGGCTGCATTTGGGGCATTATTTTCTCCCATTTTTCTCTTGGAACAATAAAATATTTCACATTCCTAAACTAGCAACAAAAATAATGCCATGGTGAAGCAAGAATAGGAAAGAATCTTAAAATCAAATTCAAACTGTTTATGTTAAGTTAATTTATACAGTCATACTTAAAAATTAATTTTAATATTAATAAATATTTTTAATATTTTGAAAGTCGTTATCTTCTTTATGCTAAAGAAAACATTAATCATTTTTATTTTAATTTTAACCACTTAGAGAAGTGGGTCATTTGTGGCATATAAGTTTCTTCGCATTATTTTCAGGAGTTGTACCTTGGCATGTTGCCCTGGACCACTGATTTGATTTTAATGGGGGTGCCACTTCGATTTCAATCACTCAATCATGGCCTGAACAGGAAAAATCCAAAAGAACTAGGATATCAACCGCCTACTAATCTATCAACTTTTAGGTGTTTTGAATATGAATGCTTCAGGATGCAATGATCAAAGAACCAAATTTACTCTTTAAAAAAAAAAAAACTTTTTTAATAATAAAATAAGAAAATAACTAATACGACTAGTTGGGTCGATAGCAAGAAAAAGTTAAATGAAGCTAATGTAACAAGAAATTATAATCCTAAATTATCAAAGTTATCCCAGTGTAGAAGCTGACTATTTTTGTTTTTTTTTTTTTTTTTGAAATATTTAATTTTTATAAACATTAATTTAGAGAAAATTAAGAGGAAAAAAATTATCGAAATAAAAGATACATAATTCATTTCTTTTCCTTTTCTTTACTTCCCCTTTATCTTTATTATTGTTTATTCAAAGACAGCATTCATTTACGTTAATCCTATATTTTTTAGAATTTTAAAATTCAAACACTTTGTCTAAAATAATTAAACAGAAATGTATTTTCAATTCTGCAATAAATGATTAAATCAAAAGAGTGAACTTATTACAGGTTAAAATCTATGTTTTAAAAATTAGATCAGAAGGTGAATCAATAGATCATAGAAAAATTTGATTTTTTGATTTTTTTTTAAAATAAAAAAATATATGAAAAATGTCCAAAAAAAAAAGAAAAATATATAAAATCGTAACCCTAGAGCAACTAACAAATATAGTTGAAACATAAATTGAATGTAAAATCTCAAGCACCGCAACCAAACGGCAGCTATTAAGCACAACACGACAGCCACGCTCCAAAACAAGCAAAGGGCTAATTATAACTATTTTGATTGATTAGTTTAATGTATTTTATGAATTGAGTTAAGAAATTATTCAAAAATCTTTTCAATTATAAATTCTAACTGATTTTATCTACATATATATATATATATATTTACTTTTCAGCTAAACAATTCTTCTTTTTTAACGATTCTTGTCTCAGTCATTTATAATTCAGCTTAACATGCATTTCAAAATCAAATAATGCGCCATTTTTCAATTAATCAGTTTAATTGAATATTTAAATTCAATTTTTTACAACACTAAATTAAAATCGAACATATTATTATAAATGTGCATTTCTAAGCCCCCAAACTTCCAGGTTTATTATTAAATTGAAGGTACTTTTTGTTCAAACCAATTGCTAAAAAACATTTTAAATAAATAATTTATCAAACATGTAATCCATCGTTAATCCGAAACTGAAACTACTATTGTTATTCCCGAGACATGCTTTGGATCTATTGTAATTCACTTAGACATGCTCTGACGTTCCTGCTTTCCGCGAAATAAATATTAACCCAACAGTTGTCACTTTTTCCTGAAAAGCTTAAGAATAAGAAAAGGCAATTCTCGAATAAGCGTCTGCCATCTTATGCAACTATATCATCATTTATTATGGAATTTACAATTTTACATTTTAAAATTCATACGTTTAACAACAAAATTCAGCTACAGGTATGTTTTAAAAATATTAATAATTTATATTATATAAATTTTAAAATATTTATTTTTATTATATTTAATATTATTAAATTAATTTATTGATATTGATTAATAATTTTTTATTTACTATTTATTTTTTTTTCAAAAGAACAATCCCTGGCAATGCAAACACTGGTACATTCGCATTATAATTTATAAGGGCAGGCAGGCAGGCAAGCCACAAAATTTTCTTGCTTACCCTTCGGAAGATCAAATATTTTGCTGCCTACCTTGAAATTGAAACCTTGAACTTTCCGGGGGATCCTTTTCCAAGAAGCAGTCAGGTGGGCTGTTCATGGGCTGTCAAGGAGGGATTCGGCCGATTCTGGTGGAGGTGGTATTATTAGTCGTGAGCGAGAATTAATGGGTTCAAATCGGCTGAATTGATTAGATTAGGTTAATTTTATTTAATTTATTTAGTTTTGAATTAATTGATTATAAAAATAATTTATTTAATTAAGTTGATTAATTATCAATTTTTAAAATTAATAATTAAATAAATCGAACTAATCAATTTTTTAAATTTTACTTTTGATTATACTTTATATATAATATAAATGAAATATATTTATATAATATATTAAAATTTATATAATGTAATATATCATTTGTATTGTATATTATATGATACACAATTTTTTATATAAGAAGATAAATAATTTATTTTTAAAAATCTTAAAATTGATTAAATCAATTAACTTAAATTCATCGGTTTTAAAAATTTTTTTAGTTAATCTAATTGATTTTATAAATTTATTTATATTTAATTAATTTTAAAATTTAATAACTAAATTGACTGAATGCTCATCGGTACTGAGTGTCCCTTCTTGAGAAATAAAATGCCATCAGATTTCATACCATTTTTGTTGGCCTTCTGGCTAAGATGAAGAGGCGCTTTAGGAAACACAAGGCTGAGTGGAAAGTACCTAGTCATCCTTTTATTTTGGAGAAAAGAGTGGAAAAAAAATCAATGTTCGGACAAAGCAAGAAATGGAAAATTTAAAGTCATTAACTCCCTCTCGACCTTCCAACCCAGCAGACAGAAGAAGACACAAACAGGAAATTTGATCTTAAAAAAGAGAGATATAATACATTATCTACTTGCAATTAGGCTTAGATCTTAACCCCG
>JBBYHM010000004.1:6432964-6444142 GCA_038381775.1 Adansonia rubrostipa | reverse complement strand
CTTTCACGGTTTCAATTTCCTTTTTCTTGTGGAAGCCAAATCTGATGTCCAATTTTCAATGTAATGTAACACACACACACACACACACATATATAGAGAGGCAATATTACCAATCAAACCAATTGCCTATTTGTCGGGTTTTTGTTTTAACACTGTTTCACAAGGTTGTAAATTCGCAAAAACAAGCCTGTATTTGGTAATTACACGTAACAACTGCAAAGTTCAATTGTTTCAAGAATGCCTCGTTGCTTCCTATTGAGCAACCAACACCATAACAGCTTCTGCATACAGCCAATCCCCAAAAAAAGTAGGATCACCTTTTCGAACACAGCGCCTTTTTTTTTTTTCTAAGCTCCATAAACCTTTTCTACTTGTGGGTTTTCAGTTTTCACTTTAGCTCTATCTGAACAATGCAATTCTACTGTGATCTTGAAGTGGATGTCAATGGTGAAACTGAAAAGGTTTTCATGGTAGACGAGGTAATAGTGTTACCGTTTACCATTCAATCTTCTATCTTTCTTGATTCCTGTGGGCATTTAATAATATTTACTACTGTAGTAGAGTAAATATAACTATTATCATTTGGTAAATATTTTTCTGTTTCAATCTTTAAGATCTTTTCCATTCAGTTGCAGTCAATGTGTTGCTACTATGTGTACTCTCATTTATGCATCTTTTCCGATTCTTCTGGTTTTTGTAATCTATTCCTTTAACCAAGGATCTTGGCCACTCCACTACCTTACAGAAGAGAAAGGACCACTCTTAAATTTATTGTTGACAGCAACTTCTCACCACAATTTCCAAAGAATGCTAGATTCTTTCATTGGACTTTTGCATCTTTATCTGGTAGATTCAGCAAATTGTTTGGCAATTCGTTAGATTATACCAGGAACCTGAAAGTGGTATTTCATGACTTTCTGGGGGGAGCTGAGGGTTTTGAGCTCGTGGCAAGGTTTTGCTATAACAAGGGAAGAACTGAGATAACCCCCGCTACTGTAGCCCTACTAAATTTCGCTGCTTAATTTATGGTGATGGAGAGTGATGGCCCCAGGCCTAGCTTGTTAAACCAAACAAAAGTATCTCAAGATGGTATCAGCGTCTGGACCTGGTCTGAGCTCCTTGTAGCTATGAAAAAGTGCCAAGATATACTTTTGGCTTAAAAATCTTCGTTAATACTTGATAAGGTCCTAGATTGTATTGTCGGAAGGCTTGCCTCTCCTATACCTATTGTTGCAAGCCCATACACATCCTCAGAGAACTCCAGTTTCCAGTGTTCCAGTGATACAAGGAGCAGCTATAGTATCAGAAACAATTTCAGTCAAATATCTTGGTGGTTTGAGGATCTTCTGTTTTTGAACATTGATTTCATTGACAAGGTAATAAGAATAATGATATGCCAGCATTTTGATCATGCAACAGTTTGTAAGTTCCTCTTCTGTTATCAAAGATCGAGACTTATTAGTGCCAGCACAACTGAGAAGTGAAAAATCTCAGAGGTCATAATCAATCTGCTATCGTTGCTTGATAGGAGCTCCCTTCCTTGCAAGCTCTTATTTTATATATTTCGAGTGGCTTCAAGCGTAAAAATTAGCAAACATTGCAAATCCAATTTGGAAAATCTTATTGGTTCTCTACTGGATATGTATGATGCGATTCTGGTTCTGAGGCTGGTAAAAGCATTTTGCAATAAAAGAAGTTGTCGCTTATACCTCGTGCGATTAAGAAAAGTTGCTAGAATAGTGGACTCATACCTTGTGGAAGTGGCAGCAGATTCCCACCTGAACCGTTCAAAGTTTGCAGCATCAGTCATGCTGCTCCCAGATAGTGCAAGTGAATCCCATGATAGGCTTTTCCAAGCCATGGACATTTATCTACAGGTATTGCTATGGACTTATAAATATTTACCCTTGTTATAAATTACATTAATTGTTTTGCACAATATTTAGAGCAAACATGATTCTCAATATCTCTTAGAATTCAAGTACCGATGCTGGTAGAGTGTAACTTATGTGATGTAATGCTAATCCAAAACTCAAATTTCTTGATTGATGAAATTTCTGAACAGGTTCATGGTGGACTATTTGAAGCAGAGAAAATGAGAATCTGCAGTGCGCTTAACCATGCAAAGCTCTCAACAGATGCATTGAGACATACAGCTTGGAACTCAAAATTTCCATCAAGAATAGCAATACAAGTTTTCATTAATCAGCAGTCCAAGCTTGAAAATTTATTTGAGGACAAAAAACCCCTTGACTCCTTTCGTGGTTCCATCTCTGCCAAGGAAAGTACCGATGAGAGAGAGAATTCTGATCAAATCCTTCTGTAAGGGTCAACCTTCTAAGAAAAGCTGAGCAACTTGATATACAGCCGCAAGGAATACAATGCACAGTAACAGAATTGGAAAAATTCTGTGGGATAATGCAGACTCAAATAGGAAATATTCCGGGAACAAGATCATCCAGTCTTGGTAATAATGCTAGATTCTTACCAAAACTCTGTTCTTGAAAGCTAGTCTTGCCTCCGAAATCTTTTTAGTTTTCCCCTTACATTGTCTTCGAAAATATTCGTATACGATGAAGCCACTTAATGTAAATGCAAATTATTTTTCTTATGAAATTTTGTAAAGAATGACCAATTGATAGCAAATATTCAATATATTGGGACTTCAGATATCTCCTCAGGTTTTACTTCATTCTGAAAGAACTGTAGAAGCATGAGTAAGGAACTGGTTTTCACTTTACATGCTGATAAAAGCATGTCATATGGTAGGCCGAGGATCTTAACCTCATTTGTTGCTTTATGATTTTCAATTAATACACTCTACCAGAATCTATACGAATTGTTGTTAGTTTCAAATTTTTATAAATATATAATATTTTAAATATGATTATAATATATAAAAATATGTTAATATGATACAGACACGTGAATTATAGGTCTAAAAACAAAGCTTTCTGACCGAGGTAAATTTTGGGCTTTTTACTCATGAGCTAAAACGAGTAAGAAAGTGAAATATTGGCTATTTTGGGCTCCCTCGTCACGTTGAAATATTGAAGCAAGGCTTTAATGGGCTGTGAGTTGGTGGCCTGTTACAATATATCCTTCGGAGGTGGTGTCTAATTATCAGTGGGCTGTTGTACGCTTCGAGCCCAAATCAGAAACGATGGCGTTGCTGAGTTACGGCTTCATCGTCATCATCAATAATTTTTCTAAAGAGAAAAGTCTACGGACTACATATTTTTGCTTCCTCTGTCTGCAATAAATCTACCCAAATAATCAAAGATAAAGAACCCCCCACCCCACGCCCCCCAAAAACAAAAAAAAAGAAAGAGAAAAAGAACAATAACGATCAGAGGCTGAGAGAAAGAATTTTTTTTTATTATTTTTGTTTTAAATAAAAGAGATGTTGGAGAAGATCGGATTGCCCGCAAAGCCATCTTTGAGAGGGAATAATTGGGTGGTTGATGCGTCACATTGCCAAGGATGTTCTTCTCAGTTCACCTTCATCAATCGCAAGGTTTTAGTTTTGATCCCTTGATCTTTTTATAGATTCTTGTCTTTTCTTCTCTCTAATTGAAAACCCATATATCAAAATTTGTTATTTTTATTTTCCCAAATATGTCGGTTTTCTTCTAATTTTACTTGAAAAAAAATTAGTCTTTTAGTTTACTCAAGAATTTATGGGATATGTAATGATTATATTGGGGTAATTGAAATTAGAGATCTTGGTTGGTTTACTTATTGATGCTTTTTGATAGTTAAATTATAGATTTGAGTCTCATTAGGATCCTAATTTAGGGAAGCAAGATGTATAATTATTTTTTTGTGACAATTTTTCTTGTTATTGAGGTTCTTGTAATCTGGATTATCAGCATCACTGCCGAAGATGTGGGGGCATATTTTGCAATAGTTGCACACAGCAAAGAATAATATTGCGTGGACAGGGTGATTCACCTGTGCGAATTTGTGAGCCTTGTAAAAAGCTAGAAGAGGCTGCCCGATTTGAGTTGCGACATGGATACAGAAGTAGAGCTGGGAGAGGTCTGTATATATATATATATATATATTTACCTTAAGTCCATTCATTTTTCATCGTGTAGTGCATTTAGTCACTGATACTGCTGTCTCACTTTGCCTTCATTTTGTATACATGGCTTAGTATTAGAAAGCAGAGTTTTGGGTTTACTAAGTTACTCTCTTCCCTGTAAAACTAATTTATGTTTAAAATTTGTAGATATAAGTTTGTATATGGTTTACTTGTTTGTTGGCTCATGTATGTTAGTTATAACTATGAAACCCCAGAGGATTTACCGTCGATATTAAATAGTTAAGCTATTTTGTGCAGTTAGTTTGAAACCAGCCGTAAAAGATGAAGATGACATGCTGAACCAGATTCTAGGGGCAGACGGAAAAAAATCATTGTCATCAGGAGTAGCTTCCGACAAGGACATGACTCCTAGTGTTCAAAGGGCAAGTAGCAGTGCTACATGTTCCGATGCTCAAGTAGTTGTCGGTCATGATGGAGGAGGAGAAATAAATAGAAGTCAGTCTGTTGATCAGTCCATGGAGAATGATAAGGCATCATCCAGTCCTGAGAAATTGCGGCAGCAAGCATTGGATGAAAAAAAGAAATATAAAATTCTAAAAGGAGAAGGGAAATCTGAGGAAGCTCTTAGAGCCTTTAAGAGAGGGAAGGAGCTAGAGAGGCAGGCTGAGTCTTTGGAGATGTATATAAGAAAAAACCGTAAAAGAAATTTGGCATCTAGCAGCGTGTCTGGTATCCAAATTAAAGATGTCCCTAAAGAATCTGGCAGAAAAAACAAGGTCTCTCATCCAGTGGGTAGGGATAAGGATGATCTGGTTGCTGAACTCAGGGAATTGGGATGGTCTGATATGGATTTACATGATGACAATAAAAAATCCACAAATATGAGTTTGGATGGTGAACTCTCTTCTCTTCTTGGAGAAATTCCAAAGAAGATTAACGCTCATGGCACTGACAAGACCCAGATTATTGCCATGAAGAAAAAAGCTCTTATGTTGAAGCGTGAAGGGAAGCTTGCAGAAGCGAAGGAAGAATTGAAGAGAGCTAAAGTCTTAGAGAAGCAGCTTGAAGAACAAGAACTATTGGCTGGTGCTGAAGATTCTGATGATGAGCTATCTGCAATAATCCATAGCATGGACAACGATAAACAAGTTGAAACGTTAATGCAGTATGAGGATACGCAAAGCCATGACTTTGATTACCTTGTGGGAACTGCTGATGATCTTGGTAGTGATAGTAATTTTGAAGTAACTGATCAGGATATGGAGGATCCGGAAATAGCTGCTACTCTGAAATCACTAGGTTGGACAGAGGATTCTAATCCTACTGAAGATGTTATGGTGCATTCTGCTTCTGTTAACAGGGAGGCACTACTAAATGAGATTCTTTCACTAAAGAGAGAAGCTCTTAGTCTAAAGCGGGCAGGCAGTGTTACAGAGGCAATGGCTCAGTTAAAGAAGGCAAAGTTACTTGAGAAGGACCTTGAAAGCCTTGATTCTCAGCCAGAGAATTTGACAGGTAATCGAAATATCCCCGCTCCTAACACTGCTGATATAACAATGAAGTCAGCTTCGTTCAGTGATGAAAATGTTAATGCTATGAAAAATGGGGATCTGAAACCTGCATCAAAGAGTAGATTGATGATTCAGAAAGAGCTTCTGAGTTTGAAGAAGAAAGCCCTTGCTTTGAGAAGGGAAGGAAGATTGGATGAAGCAGATGAAGAATTGCAGAAAGGCAAGATTCTTGAGCACCAGCTTGAAGAAATGGAGAATGCTTCCAACATGAAGGCTGCACAGATAACTGTTAGCAGCAAGGGGAAGGATTTTAAACACGAGCATCCTAATGTATCACAAACTCTGCCAGTTGAAGGAGATGTTACCGATCAAGACATGCATGATCCGACATACCTTTCAATCCTAAGGAACTTAGGTTGGAATGACGATGATGACAGGCTTTCAATCTCTTTGCCGAAACATTCTAAACAGAAAGATTCTGAGCAAATTGTTGAAGCTTCCTGGACTCATGCGCCTCCTAAAATCCCAAGTAAGGCATCAAGAAGAACTAAAGCTGAAATACAGAGGGAGCTATTAGGCTTGAAAAGGAAAGCTCTTTCTCTGAGGCGCCAAGGAAATACCGATGGGGCAGAGGAAGTGCTGGAAACAGCAAAAGCATTAGAGGCTGAAATGGCAGAGATGGAGGCACCAAAGAAAGTGGATGAACCAAAGTCTCAAAAAGTAAAAGCTACTATACCTCCACTTAAAGGTGCTGCGGAAGAAGAAAATGATGAGAATGTTACAGAGAATGATATGACTGACCCAGCTTTGCTCTCAATACTAAAGAATTTGGGTTGGAAGGATGAAGAACCTGAACCTGTAATTCTGCAAGACGAGTACTCCAAAATTCTTGTCCACGAGTCTTTACATTCTGGCCATCCATCCAGCGGTCAACCCTCTTCAGTCATTTCAGTTTCACCACCAGGAAGTAAAGGGGAAATCCAAAGAGAACTTCTGGGTTTGAAAAGAAAGGCTCTTGCACTTAGGCGAAGTGGGCAAGCCGAAGAGGCTGAGGAATTGTTGCAAAGGGCGAAGGTATTGGAAGCCAAAATGACAGAATTGGAAGCTCAGAAATGTGAGCTTGTGCTTGACTCATACAAGGACAGTAAATCTGAGAACTTTGAATCATTTGCTAATCATGAGAGGCTAGGGAATTTGAAAAATGAAGTGATAGTAAAGAAAGGGCCAGTTGCAGTGGTGGTGGGACCAAGTGAAACAGTTGTACAATCGTGGATGGGATTAGGAAGAATGGAGAGTGATACAGATAATCCTTGCCTGAGGAATTCCGATATGTTATTACCTGCAACCTCCACGCCTCTAATAGACAACCAACCTGCTGCGGAAAAATTGAATCCCTTAGGTGCAATGGGACTTCTAGGTGGTGAGGGAAAAGTTGAAACTATCAGCCTTGTCCCTCCATCTGACCAGTCTGCACATATAGTGGATCTTTTGACTGGCAATGACCTGAAAAGTTCACAGTTACCAGTGAAATTGGAAGAGAAAGGTGATTTTGAATCCAACTTTTCTCTTGTTAGACCCAATGTTCAGTTGGCTTCCCAAGAAGATGTTACCGATGGAAAAAGTAGAGTGGTTAATGGAGAGCAGAAGCCGTATTTTTTTAATGTGAGTTCCGTTCAGCGATCTACTTCTCAGAACAGCCAAGATTCACTTAGGCAAGCAGCTTTGTCTCACAAGAAGAAGGCACTTGCTTTGAAGAGAGATGGAAAACTGGCAGAAGCTCGGGAAGAACTTAGGCAGGCGAAGCTGTTGGAGAAGAGTCTGGCAGAAGATGGCACGACTGGTGCTAATAACGTGTCAACATCTGCATCCACTGTTCGCTCTGATGCTGTAAAGGAGCAGGGTGCATCAGGTTTGGCTCCAAAACCACTGTCTGGGCGTGATCGTTTCAAGTTGCAACAGGAATCCCTCAGTCATAAGCGCCAGGCTTTGAATCTGCGAAGAGAAGGTCGGATGCAAGAAGCAGAAGCTGAGTTTGAATTAGCTAAGTCTTTTGAAGCCCAGTTGGAAGAGTCGGCTGCTCATGATTCAACAAAGTCTTCTAGCATTGGGGCAGAAGTGGTAGATGATGTAGTTGTCGAAGATCTTCTTGATCCTCAACTTTTATCTGCCCTGAAAGCAATTGGATTGGATGATTCTAGTCTTGCGGGTCGTGGTCCAGAAAGACCAGAGCTCGTAAAACCCAGTGCTGCCAAAAGTGAAAATGTTGACCACGAAAGAATCCAATTGGAAGAGCGGATTAAGGCAGAAAAGGTAAAGGCAGTAAACCTGAAAAGGTCAGGCAAACAAGCTGAGGCTTTAGATGCACTTCGGAGGGCCAAAATGCTGGAGAAAAAGCTGAATTCCTTGTCTCCATCATAATAAATCATGTAAAATTTCATTTTCAGCTAGGAAAATCTTCTATCTGGATTGAGGTACACTATATTTGGGGTCACCATGTGAAATAGTTTAAAACGCAAAATAGTTAAGATGATTTATTATCATCTCACGTGTATGCTAAATTTTCATCATAGATTCTTAGATGGAAAATATATCTTTAGTTATATTTTGCAGATCATTTGTAAAATGAACATATTGATTTATAAATGGATCTATGCATTTGTTTCTGTCTGCTAAATTTATTCTCGTTTTCCGAATTGGTCAAGTTAAAATTTCCAGCAATGCATAAATCATAATGAAGGATCAGAATGGATGAACTAATTTAACTCGACCACTTTGTCTATTTGCACTGATTTTAATTTTAAATGGGAAATGAAACTGCTACAACAGTTTATCCCACTTGAGTTTGTAGCAAACTATAGCCATATAGTCCAACATTGTCTTCTATGTCATCATGCTTTTCCTTGAGTTCTTTCTGGAACTCTCAAGTCTCATCGTTATTAAACTCGACATTTTAGGAATGACTTGCCTTTGAACCTCACTATATTCATCTTCGCTGCTACAGCCACATTGAGAAGAAAGGTAGTTTTTTCTTCTACAAAGGGATAGGATCAAAAAGCGAAGGCATTGGATGATCTTTGGTATTGTGGTTTTGAGAACCATGTCCATCTCCAAGTTGATAAATACAATGCGCAGTCCTCACAGATTCAGTACGATTCTAGCAACGGTCTGGGATAATGGGGACACAGCATCTCGATGCACATTTACCTTTTTTCCATGCCCCTCTCATTAGATTCTTAATATGCTGACGGTAGCTTCCTCAGAGGCTTCGTTTCTGTGCATGTAACTTTGGATAGATTTTGCAACATCACCTCTCCTTAACTCTTCCTGAATTACAAGCGAAAGGTGATACAGTGCATGGAAATCGAAAGTTCCGTCTAATAAAGCTCTTACAATTTGGTATAGCTTTCATACCGGTGAAGTTGCTAAGTCATCTTGAAGTGGAAAATCACCAATGACCAATATAAATATCAGGGTAGCTTTCTAGGAATTCTAATTCCTTTTCCTTTATCTGATTTGTGACAAATAGACTTGCTTGAATTGCCATTAGAGGGACTGTTATTGATGTCCAGGCATTTTTCATGTACTCTTCCAAAGTTGGGGTGTATCCCTTGTGGTACCATCTTGCCTTCAACAAGTAGGATCCTAGTAAATCAACCCACTGGCGCCATGAGCAGACTAGAAGAGTTCTTATGAGTATTTGTCTCAAGAGTCTTAAATCCGAATGAAAGAAGTCGGTTGAAATTTAACAGTGAGAATATACTTTACCGCCTTTCTAAGATTTGACACAACATCATGACCCTGCCCCTTGAGAATGTAGTGAGCCATCTCATTACCTGTGTTGTAAAGTGCAAGGAAGCATGCCTTCATATAGTCTGGAATTTGTTTCATTGCCTTTATATCCCACCTGAAACATGTAGGAAAGAGAAAAAAAATGAAGTCAATTAATCCTCTCCTGGAAAGTAATAAGGCATGTGCTAGAGATTGCAGAACATTTTTCGGCCAACCTCTCAGCGGGATCAGTGAAGAGATCAAGTTCATCCAATGCACCATAGAAGTCATAAATTTCATCTATCACTGTGATTAGTGCAATGGCCTTCGTAAGAATTTTACAGCAACTTCCGAACTGAGGCTCGAAAGCAATCCCCACTGTCCATAAAAAGGATTCTACCTATCTATTCATGGCAAAGCTCAATTTCTCTCCAAGACCAGTATTCTTCCACCACCTTTTGCAGGCAAATTGAAGGACATGAAAACCAATTACATGTTTTATTATGTGGACCTGATTCACCTACATTTACCTTTCATTTTAAAGAAAAAAAAGTTTCCTGTTAAGTTGATCTATCGGTATACCTTGACATACCTTTGAGTTCTTCCTGGTGCACTCCTTGCAAAATGTTGAAGTCCAACTTTGCTAGCTGCAATACAATGAGGTTCAAGTCCGCTCTTCTTTCATATAAATCAATGTACCAGCTTGCTTCAGAGCTTGGCATTCTCCAGTGTAGTGGAAGCTCCAGGGCATGCCTGATTTGGATGGCAAGAATTGGATCCACATTACCCTTGACATATCTGAAACTTTTAGACATGAAAGTGCCAAGCTGCCTCCATGATGCTTTCTCCTGCAAAACAATGGTATGAAGCTTCATACAAGCTCAACATTGCCTTGATATCATTACATATAGATAGCCTGAAATTTTCTGTTTTGTCCCTAAAACAGTCAAACTTCTGCAGTCGAGCCAAAATTCTACATATTTTCCTTTGTACATTACTAAACAAAATCATTTCGTACCTGGAAAAGAATGAGATCCATGTTCCCTGAGAAGCCTGAATTCCAAGGCAGTTGCATGTAAGTTATCCTCTTTCATTTGATTGTTGCTATTCTTGTAGATGTTCCCTAATATGTAGTTAATCTCATCGTCAAAATGATATGCCACTCCAAGCCTCTGCAAGTTTTCTATCATCTCAAGTTGATCCAATGACTGACCTTCTACATTGTTTAGCATCATCTTCACTTTTCCTTTCAACTCTTCAACTTCCCTAACATAATCATCTCCCTGAAATTGAATATTTTAATCAGCAACAAAAACTGAAAGCTATTAATAAAAATGATGACAATGATTACCATACCTTGTAATTGTTGGATATCAATGATAAATGCATAGATATACGATGCAAAATTATTTTGCATGATTGATATCAGAGGTGAATAAGAAATTACTTTCTATTGTGTAAACATGAACTTGGGTTAAAAGTCCAGTGGGCTTTATCTGCTAAAAGTTTAGTCCGTTAACCCAACTCGTTCTCTGCCATTAAACATTTCGATAACAGTCTTAAAAATTAAATTTTGATTTTCTTTTCCGTTTCATAAAATTGTGTTAAAATGTTGGCTTTGATGACATTAAAGCCATTGTATGGATCATTGGCAATAAAAATGCCTTAATTCATAAAGCTGTTTCAATTCTTTTTCTCTTTCGATGGCATAAAAAATAAAATCATAGCCTGAAGTTTACGTTAAGAATGTGATTTTTGTTTTATTTAAAGAAAATTCAAAAGAATTGGAGTAGCGTGTCTTGAAAATCAATTAATTTATCTTCATCCAATTTTGTGTTGTTTCGAGAGAGA
>JBBYHM010000004.1:6396219-6413261 GCA_038381775.1 Adansonia rubrostipa | reverse complement strand
ATATAAAATTGTGGTACTATCGTTATTTAAATCCTTACCTAAAACTCCTGAGAGTTCTTATCATTCAGAAATTCTTATAAAGACCTTGAAATGGGCCAATGTAGCATAACTGATGCCATTAAATATAAGCGAGCTCTGAAACTTTTAAAGCAACTTGCACCACAAAGCATTGATTTTGATTCTAAAGGTTGAAGTGCAAAACAAATTCCACTTGATTTCTCCATGTTATATCATTGCTTTAGGCTTCAATACTCATGAATGAAACTTTCATCATTAATAAGAAGCTTGTGTCTTGAAGAAACAGTGTAAATTTGTGACAACAAATCCATCCCAATCAAGCATATATATATATATATATATATATATATATATATATTATCGCATGGAGACCGAAGATCTAGAACAAAAAAAAAATAAAGGAAAGAAAAAAAAACATGTTTATAGAGCTGAATACTATAGTAGTGTTGGTAAGTGCAAAAAAAAATCAAGCTGTTCCCTTGAGCTTCTTTGCAATGCCAGCGAAGTACTTCCCCTGGTGGAAAGCCTGCTCGAGCTCTATCTCCG
Organism: Adansonia rubrostipa; assembly: GCA_038381775.1. Lineage (NCBI taxonomy): Eukaryota > Viridiplantae > Streptophyta > Magnoliopsida > Malvales > Malvaceae > Adansonia > Adansonia rubrostipa. The sequence goes on along the minus strand of JBBYHM010000004.1, from coordinate 6,412,697 downwards.
ATGGCTGTCTCGAGCCATCCCCTGCCAAAGTTCCTGCACCATAAGGGCTTCCACCCTTCACATTCTCCAACTCAAACATACCACCACCAAATGTATATCCAATGGGCACAAATATCATTCCATGGTGAACAAGTTGAGTGATTGCAGTTAAGCTGCAAAATTTTCCATTTTCCAACGAGTTAAAGTTGAAACAAATTTATTCAAACTACTATTTAATGCTTCTAGTACTCACGGGGTAGTCTCTTGTCCACCACCTTGGGAGGCAGTGCTGTAGAAAATTCCGGCAGGTTTGCCCGCAAGCTCTTGTGTTCTCCATAGACCACCAGTTGCATCCATGAATGCTTTAAACTGTGCAGCCATCATCCCAAATCTAGTAGGAAAGCCAAAAAGCAAACCGTCAGCCTCAACAAGCTCTTCGGGTGTAATGACAGGGGCGTCAGTCTTTGGTGGCGCACCCATCTTTCCAAGAACCTCCTCTGCTAGTGTTTCAGGTACCTGCGAAGATAATGTGAGGAGCTAAGTTAGTCAGACTTGGGTACGAGTGTCAGACATCGGTATATTGAATTTTTTATGTTCTTCTACATATTTGAAGGATCTTAGAGGTCATATTCTCATACTCATATTCGAATATGCATCAAACATGGATATCGAACATATTGCATGTCAAATCTCAACTTGATTCAAGAAGATAATCATTGTGAAAATAATCAAACCTGCCAGATTTTGACTTCGACTCCCTCAACGGATGCAGCTCCTTTCTTAATCTCCTGTGCCAGCTTCTCAACATGTCCATACATGGAATAGTAACTTCAACATGCACCCAAGTCATTTTTAAGTTACTACTCAACAAAATATACTGCTAATACCTTTGGGTATGGTTCCTAACAATACAAGGGCAAAAATAAACTTTGGGTTTGACAATCAGACGGTTTAAACAACGAGATCAAAACCAATTACAATGGAGAAAGTTGCACAGAACAAGTTCATAACGATGAAAGTGCTTGATGGGACTACACTTTCAACAAGAGGTAAAGCAGTATGGGATAAGAAAAGGGATTTTAGATATTGAGATCGAATTTGAATATCATCTTTTATAAGTGATTGCATGAACTGGATCCTTTGAAGACAAATTGTGAGTCCATTTTTCTATGCTGGCATGCATAAAAACAGTTCTGCCACATCCATATCATACAAAAATATGAACAGTTTCTTTCTAGAAGGAAAAGAAAAGGTGATTTTGAAGAACTATTATATATTAAGCCTATTTGTAAGGATTGGAAGCCATGAAAATGAAAGCCACTTTGTAAATTAAATGCACAAATAACTGGACAACAATAATAATGGATGATGGGACCAGATGCTACAAAAGAAAAGAGAGCAGCAAGTTCCCTTCAAGTTATAATTTCAATGGTAGGTCGATGGTCATCATTCACAATCACTTTTTATTTTGGTTTGTTGCTAATTAACAGCATTGTCCCCATTCAATTTTCATTCTCTTTGATCTACAGTTCTTACTTTAATGGGTAAAACTATGCACGATACGCATGAACATGAATTTTAGTTTCATGGAGTTTCCATCTCAAAGTACACCCAAATATGTTCAAAAGAAGCCTTTTCTTTCTTTATTTTTTTTTTTCTTTTTGCATTAAATTTACGTTATCCGAATTTTTTTATTTTTCTTAGATTTTATGCGTTCAATAATTGTGTCCGATATGTATCCGTATTCGATGCTTTTAAGTAACTAATTAACCAAAATCCAATTTCTACTGTATTTTCTTTCTGTTTCTTCTATGGCGGGTTAACATTAAAGCTGGACCATAGTATATGAAACTTATAAGAGAAGAAAGAATCTGTCCTCATTTTCGTCAATTAAAAGAATTGACATTTTAAATTATCATAAAAAATCTGGTAAGAAAACAGATTAAATATAAAAAGCAGAAAACAAAATCAAATGTTTTCAAACCAATATATCTCATAATGTTTAATTGAGAGAGCCCTTCTCTCATCAAATCAATAAAACAATACATAGTTGAAACTCCATTTTAGTTAGAAAGAAAGACTAAGGTGAAGGAAAAACAAAAGAAAGCATAAACGAAAAGAAATCATTAATGCAAATAATTTTAGAAGAACTAATGTCTAAAACAAAACCCCAGAACTCAAATTATCAGATTCATAAGAAAAAGAAAAAAGAACTTCATAACTTAATGACTAAATGCATAAGAAAAGAAAATGCAAGAAAAAACAGAGCAATGGTCAGAAACAGGGCAAAAGATTCAACTCTGGCTACTAAACAAAGAAACCCCAAAGAAACAAAGATTAGAATGCTTACACAATGTACACTTTGGTGGCCATTTTGTTCCTTGATGAACTTTTTTGTATGCTTTTGAAGACAAATGAGAAGCTTTTTTTTTCTTTTTTCACTTGAGTTAATGAAATTGTTCTGTTTTAATTATTATACAGAGAGGAGGAGAGAGCAGAGGAATTAGAGGCCTTTATTTATAGTGACATTTCAAGTAGCGGTTCGGGATATTTTTCTGTCAAGCACTTTGATTAGTAGTTGGTTAGCGGAGGATTTTACCTTATTTTGCTGTTTTATTTTTTTTAGTGATTAATATTTATTGTAATTGGAATATAAATAGATTGAATTTACAATTATTGAATATATTTTTTATATAAATAAATGATCAGAAATTCTTTTAAAAATTATAACTATAACTATTATATTTTACAATATATTGTATAAGCAGCGTAAAATGAAACAAAAATTCAAAATCGTGATTATAACGATAAAATTTATTATATCTGTAATCGTAATAAATACAACATTATCAAAAGTACATACTCGCAATCCAAATTTAAATCTACATTTTATGGAATCAAATATTCTTTCTCTTCAATAAAAAAAATTATTTTCTTCTCTGCAATATGGATTTTATTTAATATTTATGTCATGCCCTCATCATTTTTTTTTCATATTTTGGATTTTTTTTCCAAAAATGATCATATATGAATTTTTAATATATATATATATATATATATATTGGTATTTGCTTTGATCTTCAACCCTTATACGTTAGTTTTTTTCCTTTTTAATTTTGTTGAATATTCATCACACTGTAAATTTTATCCTTACTTTTATTTTTTTATAAATATATATAATTAAGTTGAATTTTAATATCTTCCTTATACCAATCAAACAATTAATATTAATTAAATGTAAGTAACATATGACATTCCAAAATTATTTTTTTTAATTCTCTTTTGCATGTTTAATGAGATATGTCACATATATCATATATGTATTCAATGTCTAGTATTGAATAATATTATGTGACTTACCCATGATTAAAAGTTTATTTATCCTTCTACCATATAGTAGACTTCTATTTAAATAACAATAAAAAGAAGACTTCTTAGTAATCCTCTCACCTTATGTGACAAGAACTCTTTGTTTTCTTACTTTTTCTAAGATTTTAAGGGTTAAAATATTTTAAGAAACCCTCAATTATTTTTTCAAATAAGTTTTATATGTTTATTTTATTTGAATAAACTTTTCTTTTTAAATCTCACCTAAATAAAATTATATTTTAAATAAAATATTATTTTATGTTAAGAGTTTATTTAGTTATAAATTAAAAGTTAAAGATTTATTTAGTTACAAATTAAACATCAACCATTTATTTGCGTGTAAATTAAATATTAAATACTTATTTGGATCCAATAAAAATATCGAAACTTTTTTAAATAGAAATGATAAAATTTTGGGCTTTTTTTTAATTATTACTTTAGCTAATCTCAAAACATTCTAACATTATGATTGATACACTGAAAGAAAGAATATTAGAATTCAAGCATAGCATAATGTAATACAAACATTTTGGGATTTCAATCTAATTAGATTTGAATCAAAAGAAAGAGAATTTGATAGAAAGAAATGTGAATTTGAATCAAATTTCTGTATAGTTGTTTAAAAAAAAAGGATTGAGAAAACAGCAAGGAGTACTTGTCTAGTAACGGCAGACAAATGGTTCAGTTCTATTATTGAAGCAAATTCCAACTCTTTCACCATCACTTTGGTGGTGGCAACCTTTGTAGTTCTTTTCCCAATTAACCAGCAGAAGCTCACCAGGAAGCTAAAATGGTAAAATAGTGATCGTAATATCTCATTGCGGCCATTGTTTTAAATATTTCAAAAACCAACATTCAAAATTGATAAGGAAAAGACTATCTAATCATTGAACTCTTTAGGTTATTTTCTTTTCGTTTCTTATAAAATTCTTACACTTTTTTATCTCTCTAAAGAACAATAATCTTGTAATTTCCGTTGCATCTATGTGAAGTAAATGAATAGGGATTTGTATGAAATTTCGTCGTATCATTTGTCTTTGGAAACGGGATCAGTGGCCCTTTCTCTTGAAGTCTGCTTATATCTTCATAATAATACCAACTCCCTCATGTCACGCCTTCAATTTTCATCCCATTTACGCATTTGTAATTTTGTATTATATACTCCCAATAGTCATTATTACAAATACCATAATTATTATAATTCTACAATGCTCTCCGATCCCTCGCATGAGTGGGCTTTATGATAGCCCTTTTTCACTTGCTTTGCACTTCTTTTGATGTTAGATAAGAATGAATGAGACGATGAGACCACCATTTTCAAATTTATCAAGCTCCATGCCTCTCCACCATACACGATGACGTTGCATTTTGTCGGGGAGATATCCTTCACCACCATTAATCCCTTCATATGGGAATATTATATATATATATAAATGTGTGTGTATATATATGTATATGTATATATGGAAATCCATTTTTGAAGAGGTTATCTTTTCAAAAAATTACAATTAAACAATAAAGTATCGTTAATTAAAGTTTACACTTGTAAGTAATGACCTTAATCCTTATATTTTGGTAATGATATATAAATATGGACTTATTTGGTAACTAAATTTTAAATATATGTTATCCAGTATCTTTACTTTTTAAAAAAATATTCATATTCGATACTTATATCCGATACATATTTGGATATGGGTGTGAAGATATACTCTTCCAAATAAATGAAAAAAATAAAACAAAAAATTAAGCATACTTATGATATACACTTAACTGTATCCAGTACTCACTTGAATTAGAATAACATAGTTCTAAACTTATTTAGTGCCAACAAACTATAATTATAATGTATTAACCAATCATAAAATTTTCCAAGATAAAAGTTTTCTTATAAAAATATTTGCATAAGGCTTGAATTTAATCCCAAGTTACTAAATGGGGGGAGGGGATTGAATTGATCATTTGGATAAAGTTTAAATTCAATCCCAAGGTCATGATAACAAGCTCCTTCTACTCCACAATCATAGCTATAAATTGGCCTTTTTTGGTGGTTGGGGCATTGGCTTTTCTTGAGATGATCGCATTATGGAAGCTTTCTTCGCTTCCTACTGGACTCACCACTAAATTGAACACTTTGTCATTAATTTTCCTTTTTCTTATCATTTTCCTTAAAAAGAAAATGAAAAAAGTAGTAGTAGGGACTGTTGGTGAACCACCCATCAACTGCCCCCATCAAAAGAGGTGATGTTGAAGTCCACCACTTTTTCTTGACCTCTTGGGCCCCCAAATCCCAATCCTGTTATACACGTAATCTATGATTAGCATATTAGGTGCTCCTAAACCATTTTTCACTTTCCCTATTTACTTGCTTTTTTTTTATATATTGGAGGTTTCAGTGTGCAGATATGAATGGAGTTATAAGTATTGAAGTTTGAATTCTACACCTTCTAAATATCAATTATAAATATCTATATAAATTAATTAAATTAAATTTCGAAATCATTTATCATTTTTTTCTTCATGCGTCTATACATGTGTGAGTGTGTCGATAAATAGACAATGGGTGAAATAATCAAGGCTAATTTTATGTTTTAAGTTAGGCATCGGTTGACGGCCAACATTGGACAAAAAACGCCAACTTTTTCCATGCCCAAAGGCTAAATTATAATCAAAGGCCAGTGGCTTCTCCTTAGTTACCAATTGGGCCCAACAGACCAACCAAAAAGCCTTTGTTTGTTGGCAAAAAGAACAAGGTATACTCATTCAACCATCCACCTAGACTATCAAAGTTAAGAGGCAGAGGCGAACGTCATGGTCCGAAAGATTATCAGTTTCAAGTGTTACGCAGATTTAGACTCGGTATGACACTTGCATAGCATGCTTGCGAATTTAAGTTGCCAGATCAGACAAAGAAAAGAGAAGGAAACCAAAAGAGGAGGCAGCAACATGTATCTCCCATCCAATTGGAAGCTCCTTGGAAGTTTTTGTTCACTGTGATATGTTCCTGTCTTGGATGATTTGGTTTATTTAGTTAGCCTATGTTGCCATCAAACAAAAGAAAAGGAAGAAATGCAAGATTAAACAATAAAAAAAGAATAAAAAAGCACCTGCTTGTTGGACCCCCAGTTTCCCTTTTTAATGTAATTCAATAAAATATGAAATATGAACTAAGAAGAAGGTAAAGAAAATGCGTAAGTCTTACTTCACATAGCAGACATTTCGCTTGATTTGATGCTTTTATTTTTACAAATAACTATAACGCGCATGCTTCCACGTAACCCCCAAACAATATTCTACATTATTTTCACTTTTACAAAAGTAACAAATTCCATTCACAATCCTAATCTAAAACCCAAACCTGATGTGATACTAGGAATAGGATATCAACCGATTGCTGTTGTAATGAAGGCATCGATTCTAAGGCTGTGTCACGAACACTTTATCAATTGTTTGCTGTTGTAGACTTTCCAAAGTATTGGGGGGTGGGGGGCGGGGGGGTGCATCATAACTTAGCTGTAACCAATTTACAACTAGGCTCTTGCAAGCAACTTCCACGGTGCAAACGAATATCCATGTCCAGGCTCAAAAAGTTAATTTGCAGAGTGGAAAATGAGGAACATTGAGGATCACAATAGGAAAAGAGGCTCAATTCAAGGTTTTAACAGGCACCTTTCGACAACTTTCATTGCTTCTCAGACTATGTTTCCGAAAAATTGCAACTCAAAGTTTCCATATCTACAACATATCAATTCATTACAATATAAATGACATTCAATCTACATCAACTCGCACAGTTCAAGGAAATAAAGCCGTCAAGAAAATCTCTAGAAAACCAGAGAGTATAACTTCAACAAAGCATACCTTCTCCTGCAGTTTCCAAACTTGCCATGTCCTGGGCAAGTAAGAATGTGTGGCAGGTGGAAAGCAAGGTGCTCCGGCAAATAAACTCGCCATCTGCTAAGGTATCTCATATATCCAGAGCAGCCAAACTAATCATCCACCAATTTGATATGGCAACCTAAAATTACGAGGTTTGCGCAGACAATTGTTTTTCATTTACTTAGCATTCCTAGTTCCTTCCTTCCATTCTACTTATAATCTAAACCAAGATAAGATCCGCATCTCTTCTCATACCAACAAGAAAGAGTCTCAAGGTACAATTTTGGTTGCATTATAATCTTCATAATCCAACCAAAGTTATCATTTCAGACAAATTACCAGTCCAAAAGTTGTACTCACACAACACAAGCAAATAATGGACCAGTTATCCCTGCACTTTTACTTGTCCAAATTCAAAAACATTTAAATTATAGTCAAGTTATCACAGCATCAGCGAATGAATATAACAAGTAAAAAAAAACTATCACATCTAATTCAAACGGTCGCCACTTGCAAAATCAGAATATAAACAATCAGGTAAGTTTGATCATTGTCATACCAACTAAGGGAGATTTAATCATTGTCATACCAACTAAGGGAGATTTAAATAACATTTCTTTCTATTCCCAGTTTCTTTTAACAGCTTATCCCCTTACAAAATCCATAGAGAACAACGACCTGAAAGTGAAACAGTTTACAAATTGAAAGAAAATCAAATACTTGTAGACATCCTTTAAACACAAGGAAAATTTCTAAATCAATATAAAATTATGATTCAAGTAACAAAATTTTGAACCTTTTTTTTTTCCACTACAATATGTAAAAACCAGGGAGAACAACAAGCCTCCCTTCCATCATGTTCCCATTTATTCAAATGTACAAGATACAAAAATCTATTCCTTTCTTCCCTTTGTACAAGAAAACTATCCACATACCTTCTAAAAATCCCAAAAAGAAATAAAAACGACTCACCATCATTCACAAAATAGCATGATTTCCTCTCAGAGTCTGAACCAAACTTGAAGAATACCGCCTTATCTTCTCAATCTCATCCTCCAGTAAATCCATACAAATCTCCAAAACTCCTTCGTTTCTTGCTTCAAGACAAACCCTTTCACTATAGTTACACAAACAATTCAAAGTAAATAACCCATATTGAACTCCTCTTGAACTCCCATTCCTTAAAACCTCAATCAATACTTTAACACACCCATTAACTTTCATTATCTCTTCTCTGCCTTCTTTACATTTTACCAATAATCCCAACACTTCAATAGCCCTTTCCAGCCCTGAATCCAATAATCCAATTAATATCGGTACCGCCCCGCAATCTATAGCTCTTCTTCTGTTATCAGCAAATGAACAAATTGCATAAAGAGCCGTTGCTGCCTCTTTCTTTTCCCTTCCTTTTCCAGCAATCAGAAGCCAAACTAATGCCCGAATCGCATCCGGGTATGCCCCAATTGTCGCTTTATTGACCTCAACGACGGCTAAGCTGGTTGTGATCGTTGCAGCTATGGCTCTGCAATCGGGTGATCCGACACGTAACACTTTTACAACTCGGTTAATTGCGCCTTCTGCGACTAAACCCACCTTGTTATCATCGTCGAGGCTTAGATTGAGGAGTAAAGAGAGTGCCTTTTCTTGTAAACTCGAATCGTCGGAGTCGACACACTTGAGAACGGCAGGGACTGCTCCCGACTCCGTCAGTTTACGGCGAATTGCTGAGTCACGCTTGGTAATTCTTGCTAGATGGGTGAGCGAGTCGAGCTTGGTTCCAACAGAGGACGATGGGGAGGTCAGAGCAGATATGAAGGATTGGGGTTGAGGGCAAGGCTGTGATTTTAAAGAAGTGACAAGGGTATAATTAGAAATCAAGGAGCGAAGGGCGTGGTTGGGGATAAGACAGGGGTATTCAGGTAAGGGAAGTTTGGTAATTGGACATGTCCTGTGCCCAGAGTCTAGCCACCGTTGGATTGAAGTCCGGTCGAAGGTGTGACCCGATGAAAGGATAACTGGGTCGGACATTATCTCAAGAGATATTGGGCACTTGAAATCGTCCGGCAACTTAGTTGCCATCCCGTTTTTCCAACTCGGATAAAAGACAGCTTTTTTTTCTCTATCTCTCCGAAAACAGCTTCGACAGTAGGGATTTCAATTTGTATGGTTTTTGGAATCCGGGAGAGAGAGGGCCGAGTCTTTTTTCCTCATCTCAGTTGAGACCTTGTGAGAGAGAGAGAGAGAGAAACTTAGCTTGGCAAGGGACTTTGTGACTTGTGAGTGACCAAATGACTACAATGCCTCACACGGGGCTCCTAGGTTAGAACTTTTTGTTGCAAATTTCCTAGGTTAGAACTTAGAAAGGGTGTTAAGGATATTTGACTTTTTAATTTTTTATATATTTAATTTTTTATATATTTTAAAAAAATAAAACATTTTCCGAGGACTGTGGGCAATCGTCCAAATTTAATGATGAAACCAAAAATACATTATTTGGTACTGTCAGGACGTGTTTTACTTTTGGTACCTTCGACAGTACAAATACAATCCATGATTGCCCTTGCAGTGGATAAGATCAAAGGGTTCTCTATCTTTCCTTTTGTTTTTTTACAAGAATTGTGGCCATATGTGATTTCACGCCAAAATTTTATTAAATTTGAAACACCAGGTTCAAGACAATCTTTGAATGATGCAATAGAATTATGGTGCTTTTTTTTTTTATCAATATCTAAACAAGTATTGTCAATCTATCTTCCGACAACCATCATTGTCACTGTCAGATTGTTCGATGATACAATTTCTTGACCATCTAAAACAAATTCTGCATCCGTAGAATTCCTCATGGAAGTAAAAGTGGGTTGCCTTGACACTGGGAGCGTCGGAGTTTCACTTTCAAGTTGCAACACTACGGCTGCCATTGTTGGTCTATGCATTGCAGAATCTTGCACGCACAGCATCCCTATATGTATGCATTTCAACACTTCATTCGGAGAGCATGAAGCCCGAATCCTAGGATCGACCAGCTCCATTGCTTTATCTTCATTCCAAAGCTGCCATGCCTGAAAATTAACCAGTTCAAAAAATAAGGTTCCATTTCAGTCTAATAAGTTTCCAAATTCTTGTTTCAAGGTTAGCTTTGACTGCAAATATTGCATTTTATACTTACAAATGATATAAGACTTGTATGTTCGGATGATCGAAAGCTATTATTTCTCCGGCCGCATACAATTTCTAACAACAATACCCCAAAGCTGTAAACGTCGGATTTCACTGAAAACAGGCCTTCCATGGCATATTCAGGAGACATATATCCACTGCAATTCAACAGAGGAAAGAAAGGATTAGATCTGTCAAGCTATTGAAAATTGTTTCAAAGTTGACGTTTCGTGCTTACTATGTGCCAACAACTCGAACTGTATTTGCTTCATTTTGGTTACACCCAAAGATTCTGGCCATGCCAAAGTCCGAAATCTTTGGATTCATCTCTGCATCCAACAAAATGTTGCTGGCCTTTAAGTCTCTGTGAATTATTCTAAGTCTCGAATCTCGATGGAGATAAAGAAGCCCTCTTGCAATGCCTTCAATAATGCTGAGTCGGGTTCTCCAATCTAGCTGCACTTGCTTGGCTTCGTCTGCCATAAAAGTTTATCCAGAAATTACAGCTATCAGTACAAACAAATAATTATAAAAATTAATAAACTAAGTTACTTAAATTCGGGAGTGAGTGTTAATATAAGTGAGTTCAATTATTTATAAGTTTCTTTATATATTTGAAAGATCTTTAAAGGTTCATATCTTTATACTCATATCTGATATCCATATTTGATACATTTTTAGATACTCTTTAAATATATAAAAATTTTAATAAAAATTAAACATTCTCGTATCAAATACATACCGTATTTGACTCTTATATCCACATTTGAGTAATATAGAAAATAAGGATAATAAGGGACGTACTAAAAAGAAAGCTGTCCAAACTTTTATTGGGCATGTACTCATAAATCAGCATCTTTTCTTCCCCTTGAATGGAGCAGCCTAAGAGTCTAACAAGATTTCTATGCTGCAGTTTGGCAATCAGGATAAGCTCATTTTTGAATTCCTTTAAGCCTTGGCAAGACTTGCCTGAAAGCCTCTTTACAGCTATTTCTTGACCGCCAGGAAGCTTTCCCTGGTCATAAAAACAAACAGCAACTATTATCACCTTTGATTCAAAAATATTGCAAGTTACTTGAACTTGGACGTGAGTGTCGAAATCCGATACGGATATATTCAATTTTTTTTAAGTTTTTTCATATTTTTGGAGAATCCAAAGAGGGTTATATTTCCTTGCCTATGTCTGAATATATGTCAGACATAAATGTCAGATATAAGTATTAAAGAAAAATAAAGAGTCGGAGCAATTACAAGCATTATAGTTTCGTAAGTAAAGGAAGCCACCTTGTATACAGCACCAAAACCCCCCTGGCCAAGCTTGTTTTCTTCACAAAAATTGTTTGTTGCAGCTGCCGGGCTACTAAAACTAAAAATTGGTAATTCTGGCCTATTAACTTGATTCCCATCTATTAGGATTTCAGATGGTCCTGAAAGATCCGCTGAAAATTCTTTGCTCTTGGACTTTGACACATCAAAAACTGCTGTATCATCGTCCTTGCAACATGGCATTGATGAAACTGCAGACAAACCCGAAAGAAAGAGTTGAAAAATTAATTCCAAGTAGTAGATCTATGTTACTCATATTTAGACGTGAGTATCAGATACGAGAATGTTTTGATTTTTTTTTTTGCATTTGGAGAGTTCTTGGAGGATGATATCCCATACTCATATTTAAATATATTTCAACTCTAAGTGTTGAATATAAATACTTAAAGAAAAATGAAAAGTTCGGAACAACATTATAGTTGACCAGAGGGCTTTTGAGGAAGAAAAAGTCTCACCTTTCAGTTTCTTCTTGTATGTCCATAGTAGCCAAAGGGCTACCACCAAGGTGCATGCCCCCACCAGAGAAATTATAATTATCACGAGGTTCGATATCTTCCTTCCACCATCTACAGTTGAAGTGAAAAAGAAAGGTGTTAATATATCAAAAATATACAAGATCGTCTCATGTCTATTATTATTGTTTGAAGATCTAATATGAAACGTCAAATTCTCGTATATGATTCAATTTTGATTCTGATTTATGCAGCCAAATGCAGCAGAATTTTTATGTTAAAAATGAAAGAATGATCTCAACCATTTAGCCTGCTAACATATGCAGTTCAATAGACGCCTAAAAAAGCACCTATATATCAAGAACCATAACACCCTATGTTGCTTTGACTCTTACTTGTCCTAAAGTATCCATGTCCGACATTTATTTTTAACACATATTCGGATATAAGTATGAAAATATAATCCTCCAAAGATTTTTTAAACACATGAAAAACTGAACGTACACTTGTCGAGATACATACCCGTATCCAACATTCACACTCAGTCCAGGTAACATAGATGACACCTACCTGATCTAATAACTACAGTCCGAAGAAATTTGGCAAGGAAAGGGAAGGAAATTTAGCTTCTAATGACTAATAATAATGAAGGAATTTAGCTTACCCAATTCAGAATGATGGAGGCGATAGAAGAACTCTAAACTTCCACTTTGATCCAAATGTGGAATATCAACCAAATCTCCTGTCCATATCATGCACCCAATGCCAGAAACAAATGCATACGCGCTACACGAACAATTTCCCGAGCAGCTACTTTTACAAGCATCTAAGCTCCCCGCAGACAAAAACAGGTTCGATAAATCAGGTAACTTCATGCATTTCAATCCTTTAAAGCCATCTGGTTCACCTTTTGGACTTGCAGTGCCATTAGACTCGTGGCACTGCAATTCGATCTTCCGTTTGCAGCCACCTGACCAGTTCCCTCTATTCCATTGATCTTGAAACTTTGGTCTAAACCCTTCTAAACAATTGCAACTTATAGAATTGACGTTGTCACAGACTGCAAAGTTCCCAAAGTTCACATCTATTAGCAGGGTCAGGATGTTGTTGCAGAACTTCCCATTTACTCTCACCATCATTCCATCTCAACTGATGTTCCTTTCCATCCCAACCGATCCGAAATCTCAATAAATCAGAATGATTTGATGGATCATATGTAAAATACTGTGTCCTATTTTCATCAGGCTGAGAAAGCTTGAATCCATATAGGAAACTAGCAAGATTACTCATATTGGAAACACCTGTAAAAAACACTGAATTCCATTGCCCACTTCGCCACCGCCTTGTCGTATGACCCCATATTATTATCTGCGGTCCTCCATGAGGATCAACGCCCACGGTGTAGTTCCCTGGTGAAGGATCACTGGCTGATTTCCAAGCTCTGAAAGCACGGTATTCTCCGATTGCAGCATTCACCGGAACTCTCATTCCAGGCAGAAATGTATCAGTTGGATGATTGAAACTTTGCCAGTAGGCTCTAATGGTATCACCAACACTTTCATTGCTTGATAGAACAAAATTTCCTGTATCCTGGAGAATTGCTGCAGTGTTGTTTGATAAACCTGAAATATTAGATGACCAAACTCGACTGTTATTGCCATCAAGAACGACCAAGTTACCATCAACTCCAATCCTCAGAACTCCATTTCTACCAGATGTTGGATTCTCTCTATTTGCAACACATACAACTGCTTTCACATCAATCTTATACCATATCCCGACAAATCTAAATGTGGAGTTCTCAGGACTGAAGAATCCCAGTTCAAAAATCTCAGCCCCAGATATCAACGTCTCACCATCACTTATCGTTTGGCCTTGTCTAATTATGTCAGCCGCATCACAAAACTGAGCCAATGAATATAGAAGAAAGATGAATGAAGCAAGAAAAACAGAAACAGGGTTTTTGTTATTACTTTCCATAATCTTAGTCTCTGAGAAGTGAGAAATGCAGAGATTAATGAGATGTTTTAGACAGATTCTTACTTCTTAAAAGAACCGAAGAAGTACTAAAATATTTGTAGGAAGATTCAAATGGTGGCCTTGCTGTTGTCTGTGGAATTAGGAAAACAATTTAGACTCTAAAACCTGCAGAGGTCAGTTTTCACAGGGAATTTTATTTTGGGTTTCAAGTTCTGACCAGAGAAACATAAAAGAAGGGTTGTTTGATTAGGGGATGTTGGTCTAGAAATTTGTGAGGAAAATGAATTTACAGTGAAAATCATTGACCCTGAATTTGTTTCTCAGTTTAGAAGCATTAAATTCATGTTCTTGACCAAAAACAATGGTTTTTGATTGGAATATTTTAAGCTGAATTCTTAAATTCACTTTAAACATGTTGTGCCAACAACTTTACTGATAGAAGATAAATGAATGAATGTCAACAATTAATGTTTTGCCATAATCTTGTCGTATTTGCTAATAATCTATTTCACTTTATACACGTTTTACAAAGAAACTTTACTGATAGAAGTTTGACATTCCTAAAAATTGTTAAATCTACACCCATATAAATTTTTCATGAGCTTTCAAAAAGGAAAAAGGGTGATAAGAATAAACTGAAATATCGGACTAACGAATTTGTAGTGCCAAAATGTAAGGGAAAAAAAAAATCCTCTTCCACCTTTTGAACATAAACAATTAGGCAATTTAGTTGACGGGCGGCGTTGAAGGGTGGCGGGGTGCGGAAGAACTCCAAAATGGACTCATCAATGGTTGCAACCAGACACGAATTTTGTTCAAATTCCCAAACAAAAAGAAATGTATGGTAGCTGGTGAATGAAACTTTTAATGGAAAAAAAAATCTTAAAAACAACCACGTGAAAAATATAGATAGATCGGCATTAATTAATTAATTATGAAGTTAGTAAAGTTGACAAAGGTTATTGTAATAAGCCATCTTCAACAACCTTATGGCCATGGGGACCATGTTTCGCACCTGGATTTGGACCTATTTGGCATGGCACGGACCATGGAAGAGAATCTATGGGGGCCTTGGTCATCTGGGTCAACCTGAGACATTAGAGTTCCCTTCTGGTTAGGTTTTACAAATGAGAAGTTCAGTTAGATATATCATATATACCACAAACTAGTATCCAATACTGATAAATTCAGCAAGTTTATATTCAGACATGCATGCATTTTCGAAAAATTTAAAAAAAAATTAAATATATTCATATCCCTTATATTAAAGTTTGAGCAACTTCGCCTAATTTTTCTTTTTTTTAGTTCTTGTTCTGATGTTATGAAATTGATGTAAGCGATTCTATTTATGTTTACGTAATAGAATGTTTTAATGTTGCAATTGGCCCTGCTAAAGTTTCCATGTTTCTACAGTATGACACAAACACAAAATACCATACTTGGAAATGGGCAGAGCTCCCAGACATATTGCTTTCATCGTCACCATGTTATGCAACTTTTGGGATTTTGCCATTTTTTTATGTATTATAGATCATGTACTTTAGAGTTTAATTTTTAGTAAAAAAAAAAGGGTTATGACCTACAAATAAAAAAAATTATAAATATTAATTCAAATATTTTGCTTATAAAGCTTTGAAGATTGAAATGATAGCTCGTTAGAGCAAAAGCTTTGAACAAGTCAATTTCTTCATTATCGATCAACTGACTCTAACTTCATGTCATTGGTTAAGAAAAGAAACGTTTAAGGTGGCCTCTTTAGATTTAGTCAAGCTGTTTAATGCTCTGCCATCTAATCACACTTTTTTATCTCAAACTTTGATTTAACTCTTCTAAGACTACCTATTGTTGTTTTCTTTCAAAGTCAGCTTTAGTTTGCCATGATGTTGGCTGGCCACCAACTTGAAAGATAAGTTAATAGAACGTCAAACTTTTCTTCTATAATCAAAACTCGTACGAAATAAAATATAAGTTATTCGAATTAAAGGTGAACGTTGAATATTAATAATTATTTTATTTTATTTTATTATGATATTTTCGTGGTGTCGTTGAGAATTCCTTTCGTGGTGATTTAACATTTCATGCACTCCCTTTTAACACACGCATCAAGTTTGGCAAACATCTAATCAAAGCTCATCAATGGAACAGTAATATATAACTGTATTCATCAAGATGAGAACTATCGTTTTCCGTCATGGCCTAATATTCTGGTAAAGGTCTGTTTGGCTTTTTATTTTTGCTGAAACTTGTCATTTTTATTTCTCTTATGTTCTAGGGTGGGAATTCAATCCCATATCCAATAATCTCCTCATCTTTTTTCTTTTTAAATAAAAAAGTCAC
>JBBYHM010000004.1:6345623-6393624 GCA_038381775.1 Adansonia rubrostipa | reverse complement strand
GGATCTCCCCTCTCCATTGGAAGCTCCTCGGATCTTCTTTGTCACTCTCATCTGTTCCTCGCTTTCTCGCATGATTTGGTTTGTTTGCTTGGGCTATGTCGCCATCAAACAAAAGAAAAAGAAGAAATACAATATTAAATAAATAAAAAGAAAATTTAAAAAAAAAAGTACTGATTGTTGGAATGCCACATCGACTTTTCTTTTTTTAATATATATAAGTCAAAAAATATATGGTAAAATATGAATGCAGAAAGCAAAAGCATAAGCTTTGCTTCTTTCAGCAGACAATTTTGGTTCGATATGATGCTCTTCCTTTAAAAAAAAAAAATTACTTTTAACACGCATGCTTCGACCTAACTCCCAGAGACATATTCTCCATTATT
This sequence comes from Adansonia rubrostipa, assembly GCA_038381775.1. Classification (NCBI taxonomy): domain Eukaryota; kingdom Viridiplantae; phylum Streptophyta; class Magnoliopsida; order Malvales; family Malvaceae; genus Adansonia; species Adansonia rubrostipa. The sequence goes on along the minus strand of JBBYHM010000004.1, from coordinate 6,393,241 downwards.
TTCACTTTACCATTCACAGTTCCATTTTCAAACCAAAATCAGTTGGGACAAAGAAATATATATATATATATATATAATAATTAGAAAATTCAGACTTTCTTTACCCCACCACATACTAAACAATTCTTGCTAGTCTCAATCTCCTCAGCTCGTTAAAACTTCAAAGGTAAACCAAAGAAAAAAATCCCGTGTTGAATACGTATCCGAATATTAATTTTAATTTTCAGACTTTTTTACTTTTTTAAAATACCTATGTCCACTATGTATTTCAAACTAGTTTAATATATATAAAAAAATTTTAAAAAAAATTGAATCTGAGTAAAATAAGAGAAAGCAATCTAGCATAGGAAGACAACTAGAAAGAGAAACAGAAGTAGGAGGCGACCAAACCAACATACCAATTAGAGCTTGCCTCTAAATTCTAAGCAGTATTAAGGTCCAAGACGGGTGGCAACTGATCAAACACGCTCACACAGTACATCAACTTTTTTGTAGTCTTGTCCTGGGCCCTAATAAAATAAAGTCAAATTTGGTTAACAAAATAACCCTTTAATCTTATAGAATTAATTAAATTTAATTAGCTGCAATGCATTCCTCACTCAACCAGGAAGATTTAAAAAATTGTGGGGAAAAAAAAACTACTAAGTGCCAACTACACACGGCCTGACCAATTACAGCATGTGAGTTAAGTGGACAAGACAACCACCGTAAACGAATAACTAATTTTATGCAATGCTACGTACCAAACAATGTCTTTAAACATCCATGATATATGGATATCAAACTTTCTTTCTTCACAATTACGTCTATGCTGGATTTGGAAATGCAGATAGAAAGGAAGCATTCATTCTGAAGGTTTTGCTTCACAATTACTTCATCGACTGTTTGCTTTTGTAGACTTTCCCAAGTATTGGATGTAGATAAGAACTTTTTTGTAAGCAATTTATACCTAAGCTTAACCCTAAGATGTGCATAAAATAAATTGCTGGCTAATAAAGGCAAAGTGAAATTCATTAATCATTGCAAATCATCTCAAAGAAACCACTTTCACCATGCAAATGAAAGCCATGTCCAAATTCAAACGGTTAGAAACAAATTTGACAATACATATTGGAAAATGAGAAACATTGAGGATTAGAATAGGAAAAAAGAGGCGTGGGGTTTTGCTCAATTCAAAGTTTTCACAGGCACCCTTGGTAGTTTCTCAACCTATGGAAGTTCTTCTGAAAATTGCAACTCAAAGTTTCCATATCTACTTAAGCAGCAACTCATCATGAAGCTTTAGCCTATAACGTATACATTCATTACAAATTAAATGACATTGAACCTACATCAATTCATAAAACTTCATGTGTATAACGCCAAGAAGAAGATCTCTAGAAACCAGAGATTAAACTTGAATGGAACATTTCTTCTCCCGAAGTTTTAGAACTTGCTGAGCCAGGCCAAGTTAGAAAGTGTGTGGTCCAAAGAAAGCTACCATTTACTCTTCATGTAGATATTAAGCTGCTCCAGCATCTCATATAGCCAGGCAGAGAAACTAACCTAACACCTTTTTTATATGGCAATCTAAAACTACAAGGTTTGCACAGACAACAATGTTCGCTCACTCAACATTCCTAGTTCATTCCTACAATAACTATTATGGGCATAGCAAATATATTCTATTCTATACTCTAAACAAAGATAAGATCTGCTTTTCTTCTTATACAAAGAAGAAAAGTCTAAAGGTACATTTTTGGCTACATTATAATAATCTTCATAATCCAAGTTATCATTTAAGACAAACTACTCCAAAGTCCAAATATCAAATTCACACAACACATGCAATAGTGGACCAGTTATGCATGCATATTTATTTATTAACATTTCAAACATATTAATTATAGTCAGTAAGCAATTACAACATCAGAGAATGAATATAGAAAGCTTAAAAAAAAAAAAAATCTATTACCTCTCATTCATGTTTATTTCAAAATTCAAATGTTGCAATATGTAAAACAAGAATGTGAACGCTAAGGTAAATTTGAACAGATCAAATTATCCCATCGCAAGTTCAATGCTTAAGGGCAATAACAATGTAATATTTGTCTTCAGACAACAACTACTAGCAGTATAAAGTATATAAACAGCTTTTGATCCAGAAATTTTGAACTCTCAATGACAGAACCAGGAACAATATAAACATTTTAAAAGTTAATAAAGAACGAAAACAGGAAGTGCTTTATTTCATCACATTAAATTCCTGATGAACAAAATGCGAGTAAATGACGCAAAAGTTGTATGGCAAATTGATTGAATTGAATAACATTCACAATCATAACTGGAAATATATCTTATTGATCAATCTTCTCATACCAACTGAAGGAGATCTAAGTTAGAACATCTCTTTATATTTCCAGTTTCTTTTAACAGCTTATGCCTTACAAAATCTATAGATAAAAAAGTCCATAGAGAAAAAGGCTACCACATCAACAGGAGATCAAAGACTTCGCAGGCATGCTTTAAACATAAGGAAGATTTCTAAATCAATAAACAATTATGATTGAAGAAACAAAATTTTGAACTTTTTTTCCACTACAACATCTAAAATCAGGGGAAAACAACAAGCCCTCCCTTCCATCATGTTCCCCTTTATTCAGATATACATAAATACAAAAAACTAATCTTTTTTTCCTTTGTACAAGAAAATTATCCCCACCTTCTAAACGTCCCATAAAACCAAAAAACTAAAGAAAACGACTCACCTCCATTTCCAACACTGAAAGTTTCATTCACCCAATAGCATGATTTCCTCTCAGAGTCTGAACCAAACTTGAAGTATATCGCCTTATCTTTTCATTCTCTTCTTCCAGTAAGCCCATACAAATCTCCAAAACCCCTTCGTTTCTTGCTTCAAAACAAAAACTTTCACAAGAATTACACAAACAATTCAAAGTAAATAACGCATATTGAACCCCTCTTGAACTCCCATTCCTTAAAACCTCAACCAAAACTTTAACACACCCATTAACTTTCATCATCTCTTCTCTCCCTTCTTTACATTTCACCAATAATCCCAATACTTCGATCGCCCTTTCCAGCCCTGAATCTAATAGCCCAATTAGTATTGGCACCGCCCCGCAATGAATAGCTCTTCTTCTGTTATCAGCAAATGAACAAATTGCATAAAGAGCCGTTGCTGCCTCTTTCTTTTCCCTTCCTTTTCCTGCAATTAGAAGCCTAACTAATGCCCGAATCGCATCCGGGTATGCCCCGATTGTCGCTTTATTGACTTCTACAACCGCTAAGCTGGTTATGATCGTTGCAGCTATGGCTCTGCAGTCGGGTGATCCAACACATAAGACCTTGACGACCCGGTTAATTGCGCCTTCTGCGACTAACCCCACTTTGTTATCATCATCGAGGCTAAGATTGAGGAGTAAAGAGAGTGCCTTTTCTTGTAAACTCGGATCATCCGAGTCGACACACTTGAGGACGGCAGGGGCTGCTCCCCACTCGGTTAGTTTGCGGCGAAGTGCTGAGTCATGCTTGGTAAGTCTAGCAAAATGGGTGAGTGAGTCGAGCTTGGTTCCCAGAGGGGATGATGGAGAAGTCAGAGCAGAGATGAGGGTTTGGGGTTGACGGCAAGGTTGTGAGTTTGAAGGAGCAACAAGGGTATAATTGGAAATTAATGAGCGAAGGGCGTGGTTTGGGATAAGACAGGGGTTTTCAGGTAAGGGACGTTTGGTAATTGGACAGGTCCGGTGACCAGAGTCTAGCCACCGTTGGATTGATGCCCGGTCGAAGGTGTGACCCGATGAAATGATAACCGGGTCTGACATTATCTCAAGAGATATTGGGCACTTGAAATCATCCGGGAGCTGAGTCGCCATCTCGTTTCCAACTCGGATAAATGACTCAGCTTCACTTCTTATTTCCTCTGTCTCTCTCACAAGAGCTTTGAAATGGTGGGTTTATGAGGTTTTTTGGAAGCCGCGGAGGGAAGGGGAGAGGGAAAAGAAAGAAAGAAAGAAAGCCGGAGGAGAAGGTAGTACGTGAGCGACCAAATGACTACAATGTCCTGCTCATTCCGTTGAATTTTCGGACAGGGAACTTCAAGATCAGAAAGGGTATTAAGGACATTTTATGGATAAAAAGGAAGATTGTGGATTTGGAGGGCTTACTTTTCATAGAGGGAAAGGACAGTCACCCATTTTCTAATAACTTTTTTCATTAATGACAAGAAAAGCCATATTTCTGGCGTCAAGGCGTATAAGGGCAAATTCCGAAACTCATATTCTGATTCGTATTTTAATAAAAAATAAAACCGTTGCTTCGGCATTTAATGGGTTAAAGGATAAAACGGACGGATAACCAAAGAAATTAATTTGCATTAAAAAAAAAAAAAAGAAACTCAGAAAAGTAAATGCAACGGTTACTGAGCAACGGCACACTCCACCAGCCTCCGTTATTTACTGTCATTACTAATTACTCTAATTCCCCTTTTGAAGAAGTGGCAGCCGTTTTAAATTCAACCATCGGAAACTCCAATTTCGGCTGCCGAATAATAACAAAATGACGCGTGCTTTTATGAACTCTTATTTTATTACATTTTTTACTTTTAAATTTCTCGATGAGTTACGACTTATGACTTACGGGAATAATTTTTTTGCTTAATTCACACGGATTGCCCACATGTGTAACAATGTTATTTTTCAAGGATTTGTTACGTTATCAATTATTATATTTAGTATTAAATTATTTACGTAAATAATATATTAATTAAATTTATAAAATATGTTATTTTATATTAAATTAATGTAAAAGAATTAATTTTTATTTTATACGTAAACAAGCATTGTCTGTTAAAAAATTCAACTTTTTATTTATAAATAGTTACTTAGGTTTAAATAAAAAATATAATTTATTTTAATATAATAAAAGTATAAAATTTATTAAAAATAAAATAATTCAATTTTTTTTATAAAATAATTCAATTTTTTTAATAGGCACCAAAATTAAATTTGAATTAGTAATGGAACACCCATTTGTCGAAGACAAGGGAAACAAGCATTTGTTTTAAAAACTATAATCAAAGACTGACATGTTTGAAATAATGTCCAATTAAAAGGACAAATTTAAAACAAAACAACAAGACCATCATCGCTTAAAAATTTATTAAATCATCTATTATTAAAATAACAACACAAGGTGTTAACATTGGCATTAGTTCTGTTTTCTAATTTAATGACACTGTTTTTATATGGCCTGCATTCTCCACAATTGACACATAATTTTTTTTTTAGATATATTTCCAGTAATTAAAACATAATTGGATTTTTAATTGCTGTTGCCCCTAGACGTACTGTTGAGAATGAAAAAGGACATTTGGGATGAATGTTCTGTTTAGGAAAAGAAAGAAAAAAAAAGTGTGGGCACTTGTCCAAGTACTGAGGGTTTCAGGAATTTTTTTTTTTTTTTTTTTGGTTTTATTGATGATAATCTTTAAATTATTCATTAAAGTTAGTACATATGATAATATATGAAAATAATAAATAAATTTGTTAATTATTTGTTTAATATAATATAATATTATTATAATATATATTAATTAACTTTAACAAATGCTTCAAGACATTCACTTCGAGAAAAATTCACTGTAGACTTTACAGTATACCATCAATGATTGAATGGGTAAGATCATAGTTTTTTTTTTTCTTTTCTTTTAATTTTTTATTTTTTAAATGGGGGATTGACTTAAATTATTACAAATTGGCATAGGTTGGCCCATTCGTGATTTCATGAAAATTTTACACTAATATCAATTTGTTGTTTAAAACGGTGAGAATAAATACGGCAGTATCGACATGACATATATTCTATCCATAAAACTAGTGTTATGTCCCGTTTCGCAGAAATTATTTTTATTTTATAAATTTTAATTATTATTAATAAATTATAAATTATAAATTAAATTTTATTAAATAATAAATATATATTTAAATTTAGATATAAATTTTAATTAATTTAAAGTTATCGAATAAATTTATTACTCGTAATATATTATTTTAAAAAAATCATTAATGATAATTTTTTAAAATTTTAATTAATTTTAATAAAAATTTAATTTTATTAAATAATATTTATTTATTTAAATTTAATATGAATTTTAAAATGAATTTTAAATCTATTCATGAGTTAAAATGTTAACCAATTACTTTAAATACATTATTTAAAAATAAAATTAACATAAATATTTTTAAACATTTTTCACCGGTCGACTTGAGTATCAATTCTAAACTGACCCTCAAGTTAACATGTGAATTAATTCATTTAAATAAACTTCTAAAATTAAAATAAAAATAATTAATAAAATTATTTTTTATTTTATTTTTTAGTAAATTGGTATAGATTTTAAATTGATCTGCGAGTCAATTTATAGACTAATCCTTTAAATATATTATTTAAAAATAAAATAAAAATAATTAATAAGATAAAAAATTTAAATTTTTTTACCAAACGGGTTAAGTACGGATTTTAAATCAACCTATAGATTAACCCTCTAAATACATCATTTAATAACTAAATAAAAAATCAATTAATAAAATAATTTTGTTATGTGCTTGTCATTTACATGTTATAAATAGATCCTTAGATCATGTAAAGAACAACTTCTTTAAGTACCCCATTTAAAAATTAAATAAAAACTTAAATATAAAAAATTAAAAATAATAAATAAAATAATTTTTATTTTCTCAAGTAGGTCGAGAATTAATTATAAACCAACTAGTGGATTACAATGAAGATTAATCGTTTAATAAAAATAAAAATTAAATATAAAAATAATTAATAATTAATAAATTAATTCTAAATTGGCACATAAATTATCGATAGGATCAATGAATCAAGCACTCTAAATATATAGTCAAAAAGTTTAAATATAATTAACAAAATAAAATTTTTATCAAGCGGGTCGAATACAAATATCAAATCTGATACATAAGTTTTCATATAGACTAACCCCTTTAAAATATATAAGATCAAATTTTTTTTACATGTGTAGTATAGATGTCAGTTTTAAATTTAAACATGATTCAAACATGACACAAAAAATAGTATGAATACAAGAAGAATAGATGAACATATCAAATATACATAAACACCTAATTAATGTGAAAATTTTACATATAAACTTATAATGCTTTAAACATATACAAAAATAACATGAATACGACATATATAAAAATAATTAAAACATAATACGAAAAATTATTTGAATACTATATGAATAAACGAATGTATAAAAGTATAAATAAAATAACATGCATTATTGACACATAAAAATTTATAATATTTTAAAAATTAAAAATAATATGAATAGGAATACAAATTTTTTTAAAGAAGAAAATAGCAAGTCAAAGTAAATAAAAATAAAAGTAAAAAAAATAATTATAATTTTTTTATTAATTTATTTTTTGAAATTATTTTTTTTAGTTTTATTACTTTTTAATAGTTATATGTTCATTATATTTTCTGAAATTCTTAATCTCACAAATGAATGAAAATAACCGTACAAATTTAAAAAAAAATATCCTTGAGTCCTAAGACTCAAAAGTGATAATATAGATTAAGAAAATGTTTTAGACTTTTAGTTATTTTTATTTAAAATGAGTTGTTTTACTTTCATAATGAAATCATTTGATTGATTTTTTTTTTTTTTGTTGGAGTGCCATTTGATTGAATTTTTAATCAATGTAACTTGTGAACATAATTTATTGTTATTTGTACTTTATAAGAATTATTTACTATCAAAGTTTTGTTGGTCAATAAAATTTTTAATCACATTGTTTTTGTTTAATTACTATTATTACTCAGTTTAGAGTTCTGATTAATTAGTAACAAATTTACCTAAAAATTTTTCCTTCTTCTGGTTTTTGTTCCTTTAACAATTACTAACTAATGAAGCAAAGGGGAGATTCCGTGTTTTGCTTTTCTTTTAATAATTAAATGACAGCTGCGTAGAAAAAGATGGGTTAGATTTGCATTTTCATTTTCAATCAACTATTATTATTATGAAACTTGAAAAAGAAGGAGAACGGAGAGATATGGACGGATGGATGAGACAGAGTGAAGAATCTCCACCTCTCCTTTTGTGTACTTTGTTGGATGAAATTGTCAAAAAGAACGGCTAACGTGTTTGTTTCAACTTTGAAACTCATTAAGAAAACAAAAAAATGTGAGGGCTTTACCTTTCCTTCATTACCACATATATTTATAGAGAAAATAATAATAATAAAAAAAAAAGAATAAGAAAAAGAAGGAACGTGAATCATGAGGATTGCCTTATGGCCGTTGGGCGGTTTATGTACGTAGCATATAATACATGTTTGATTGATGCCAAATCCAAATCATCAGGCACTAATAAATCATTTTCTTTTTAAGTAAATGCATTTAAATAGTCGGTGAGAGCAATTTTCACAAAATATATCATTGTTTAGGATTTTATGATTTGAGCCTCTTCCAAATGCACCCAAAGTCATGAACTTATGCAAATTTGAACAAAACAAAGTTCGAAGAGAAACGGGAGTTGAAAAGCCGCCAAGCGGTTGGCGGGGATAAGAAAATTGTAACAGCCTGTGCCCAAGGCCAGACTCCAGCGTATTTATTTATTACACGAGGATCAGACGGGTGCCTAGCCTATCTAAGTGGAAGTGGACTTTAAAGTCAAGTTGGAGTCCAAAGTGCATGATCTTATATATAGATAGATTGGTATCGATTGAAGTGCAATCCCTTTCATCCAAGGAAGCATAAAGGTATGGCACAAAGCTTAGGGTACTGTTTTGAACACATTTGCATTATTGTTTTTTAATAAAGCTGCAGATACTGGTATCATTTAAAGTTTGTTTGAAAACCAGCTGGTTACTCTAGAGGAACAGGAACAAGTGCTTCCATGATAAATTCTGATTTTCCTAAAAGATCGCAGCGTAATGGCTAAGGAGATGGTGGAAAATCAGGAGCGAAGATCGCATCGGTAGATAAACGGGTCAGGGTTTTTGTGAAGTTTACGCTTCTTTCAATGCGAGGGAGTAATACAATGCCCTGGTTTGGGAGTTGTGACACGATCGAGATAATTCAGAGCGGATGGGCTGGCGATGATGAGATTTGGACTTTGTTTTTGGGCTGATGGCTTCCCACCAGAGTTGTCCAAAATCGGGCTCTGAATATGACATTTCATAATTCAGCCAGATTGATAATAATTTCAAATATAATTATATAAATATAATATATATAAAATTATTTAAGTATTATATAAATATATAATTTAAAATATATATAATATAAATTATTAATATATCAAAATTAATATAAATATATTCTTTAAAAAAATTGATATAGATATAAAATTCACGTATTACCAAGTCTCACATAATTTGATTTGAATTAATATTTAATAAAAAAATATTTTTATTTAAATTTAATGGAAAGATGTATATACATATTAATATAAAAATAAAATTTTTAAATTTTTTATTAAGTTATAATAATAATTCAAAATTTTGAATTAGGCTAGGCCGGATAAAACCTAAGCAAAAAATCTAAACAAAATCCGAGCCTCTACTTTTCTCCTTGAATTTTCAAAATGCCAAATGTCGACAAATTTAAAATTAAACATCATGATGTAGTTATTCATATGACATTAACTTTAATTTTAAAAAAAAAATCAAAGGTATCCAATTTCCTTAGCATGTGAACATGGTACATAAATAAACATATACGTTTAACGTGATAAATTTTATTAAATTTTAATTATATCTGATGGAGTATTTTAAATTTAAATATTTTTAAAAAGTTATGATGAAAAAGAATTGAATTTTAAAAGTTAAGGATGAAAATTAAATGTTATAAAAAAAATGATAGATTTGTAACGCAATTTACGAAAGAAAATGATTTGTCAATTATCTAATCTAAAATATGATTATATTCTTCTATACTATTGTTTCGAATTCCAAACCTCTAAAAGAGAATAGAAATATCGTTTGTAAGAGATAATTTCCTAATAAAACTACTTTTATCGGATAATTTTGCAACGAGTTAAAGTACATCTCGATTTCCAATATTACGATAGCTCAAGTTCACAATGCAACAGCAACTTTCTGTAGAAAAATCTCCAAGAGCGCATGCATGCAATGCATCTAACGAGCGTGCAGCATGGAGATTGGGGTAAGGAAGAGCTATTTTATTATTTAACATAAACACAATTGAGGACATTGTTGGTCGATCTGTTGCATGTTCTTGCAAGCATAATAACCTAATTTGAATGTATTTCAAAATTTCATTAGTAGGATACGAATCACCTAACGCTAAATCATCTACTTCCATGGTTTTTTCATCTTCCCACAAGTCCCAAACCTGAAAACAACTTTGTATCATCAACTAAATGGAATTTTTTTTATTTGATTACTGAAGATTATACTAAAAATTTGGTTACTTATATGCCCAACCAGATTTAAAGAGGGAATATCAAGATAATAACCGCTATTTTTTGTGATAATTTCTAACAGTAAGACTCCAAAGCTATATACATCAGACTTTATTGAAAAGTGTCAATTCATTGCATACTTTGGCTACATGTAACCACTAAAATCACATAAGAAAAATAAATCATTTGAACCGTTTGAAATTTGTTTCAGAATTTGTCTCTAAACTTTGCATTTGCAGTGCTTACTATGTTCCAACTATACGGTTCGTATTTCCTTCAGTTTGGTCTCCTCCAAATATTCTAGCCATGCCAAAATCCAAAATTTTTGGATTCATTGAAGCATCTAGTAGGATATTGCTTGCCTTCAAATCTCTGTGAACGATTCTTAACCTGAAATCTTGATGGAGATACAAGATTCCTCTTGCAATCCCACAAATAATTTCAAAAAGCTTTTTCCAGTCCAACAATGATTGTTTTGATTCATCTGGATTCAAAGTTAATTTTTAAAATCAATCATGGATAACTTATCATATTTATCACAAGAGAGAGATTACTCAACATTCAACAGTGATGTTTGCAATAATGAATAAGATAGAAGACATACCAAAAATAATGGAATCCAATTATTTGGCAAATATTCATAGGTTAAGATCTTCTCTTCACCCTCAATGCAACAACCCAAGATTCTTATAAGATTCCTGTGCTGAAGTTTTGCAACTAGCACGATTTTATTCTTAAACTCTTCTACTCCCTGCCCTGAGTATTTCGATAGTCTTTTAACCACTATGTCTTTTCCATTAAAAAGCACACCCTGCAACACAAAATCTTCTAAAAATAGACTAAAGGAACTTGCAGGAGTTTCACTACACGTAGAGATATAGCTAAGAATATGTCATGTACTTGAAATAAATAGTTGTTAAGACAAAATACCTTGTAAATTAAGCCGAAGCCACCTTGTCCAAGTTAATTATCAGAGGAGAAATTATTAGTGGCTGCAGCTATGGTACTCAAATCAAAGAATGATGAATCTCCTTTTTCAATGTCGTTTCCACCTAGAGGGTCTTCCAACAACAATGAACTTGTTGTAAAAGCACATTTACTTTGTCTTCCTCTTCCTAGTGCCAAACAAACGATCAACGCTAAGTCAATTGCTAATCTCTACGTGATATTGTAGTCAATTTAGTTGCTAAATCTTATTCGGCATGATTAAAATGTGAAATTACTTAAGAGGTTTAACAAATAAAAATAACGGAAATATGTGGTACCTCCTCTTTGCCTTATTATCAAATAATATAAAACGGCGACAGCAATAAGAAACATTGCAGCAGCTAAAACTATGAGAACTGCAAGCACTCTCTTATTTTGAAGCAGACCTCCTTTTGTGTAGCGAGCTAGAGGTAAGAAACCAATTAATCATAAAAGTTGTTATTCTATCCGCCTATAAATTTACATTAACTAATAAAACAAGTGTTGCAGAAATTGTTGAATATTTTCGAAATAATTGTGGGAACCAATCTCACATTGGAAAACGAGAAACGAAAAAATGTTCGAAGAAGTGAAAGTCTTCTTTAGCATTTAGACAAGAGTGAGAATCACGCAAGGGTGGACCGTTGTCTTTGTTTTCCAAGCCTTGGGTGGTCCAAATTAATTAAATAATTTGAGATAAGTATGTACTTGGAGAAATCATACTTTTAATTGAATGGTAAAAAAACAAAATAAAATTCCTAACAATTTTTATCGAGTTGGATCATCAATTCGGGTTGTCCCATCTAAAGAAAAAACTAAGCTCCGCATAAAAAAGTTCAACATTATCAAGATTTAGAATATAATTTTCCTAAGGCTAAGAAATTTTGATGTAATGGCACACTGGCATACTCTGGAATTTATAATTCTTTGATTAGTTCTTGCTATCCTTAAACCTTTCGATTTATAATAAAGAGGAGATTGAAAATTCATTAATCCAAGAAAAAGCTCAACTCTTACAAATTAGCTTGGGAATATCGAAAATAGTTGCAGCTGAAACTATGAGAACAGCAAGCACTCTCTTCTGTTGAAGCAAACCTTTCTTTGTGTAGAGAGCAAAAGGTAAGAAACCAATTAATCATGAAGTAATTATTCTATCCGCTGATAAGTTTACATTAACTAATAAAGCAAGCCTTGCGGAAATTGTGGAATCTTTTCGAAATAATTGTGTGAAACAATCTCATAAGGACGAAGGAAAAATGTTCACAGAAGTGAAAATCTATTTTAGCATTTAGACAGAAGTGAGAAACACGCTAGGGTGGACCGTTGTCTTTGTTTCCAAGTCTTAGGTGGTTCAAATTAATTAAATAATTTGAGAAAATAGTTTATTTGGAGAAATAAAAAATTTTATTAAATGGTAAAAATAAAATAAAATAAAATTTTTAACAACTTTTATTGAGTTGGATCATCAATTCGGATTCTCTCATATAACTAGAAAAATTAAGCTCCACATAAAAAAGTTCATCATTATCAAGATTCAGAATATAATTTACTTAAGGCTATGAAATTTTAATGTAATGGCACACAGGTAGACTCTGAAATTTATAATTGTATGATTAGCTCTTGCTGTCCCTAAACCTTTCAATTTATAATAAAGAGGAGATTGGGAATTCATTAATCCAAGAAAGAGCTCAAATCTTACAAAACTAGCTGGAGGATATCAAAAATTCTTAGAAACATTGATATATATATACTATATATAAAAATATGAACTCGAAAAGTTTTAAAAGTGATTATAAAGGGTTCTTTGATGAAGAAAGGAAACGTTACAAACATGCAAATGGTTGTTGGGAGATGATGGATAGAAAGACTAGAGCATATCCTGAAACACTGAGTGCAAGGGCAAGCAATGGTTGGTATGGTGAAGTAAGGCTGAGTATTACCGAGAAAAGAATTAAAGAGTGGAAAGTTGCAAAGAGAATTTTAGAGAGTAAGTTTACTAAAAATCTCAGAAGTTCTTTTAAGAGTTAAAAAAACTCCTATTTATAAGCTTTTTAGAAAAAAAGTTATAATATTTGTATTTATAGCATAATAGTTATTATGTTTTTAATAGGTACAATGATGTTTAATAGTTACTAAAGTATTTATGTCGGGAGTTTATTGGTAATGGTGAGCAATAAATAAAAGTTCACCATTTATTCTCAAAGAAAGGAAGAAGCACTCATGTTTCATGAAAAGGTTAAGAAAAAAATTCTTAACTACCTTCATGTCTATCCACCAAGCCAAACTCTCTAAAACATTCTAATAGTAAAACTAATTAATCCTACCAAATTTTGAGGTTATTTTCACTTTTTCAGTTTCAGTGAAATAGAATCAAGTGAAATGTCTTCTGTAAAATACTTCCAAATGGAGGTGTCTTTTTTTATGAAAGCCTTGTTCCATGAATGACTGGTTCCAAGAGAGTTGTTCTGAACAAGAATTAAAGAACTATTCCGAACGTCAGCTATTCTAAACAACAATTGTTCTAAACATGAGTCATTATTAATAAGGATTTTTCTGGGTAACAGCTGTTCTAAGTAACAGCTATTTTAAACAATAGCTGCTTTGAACAATAGCTATTCTGGACATTAGTTGTTCTTGAACAAAGTGTTTCTAGATAAGAACATTTGGTAAAGCAACATCGATAAAGTGATATAGTTACTTCTTCTAGGTCATATTTGCTATTTGGAAACTCTTTGCTTGTGAAACAATTTTATTATTCTTTGAGAATAAATAATATAATGAGTGAAAATATCTAAAGCGATTGGTAAATGAAAATAATGAGTGACCAAAATCAAATATCTAAAGTGATTGGTGAAAATAACCTTTTAAAATTTTTAAAATTAAGAATAACATTCTATTTAAATATGTAATTTTATTAATTTATTTAAATTTAAATTAATAAATATTTAAAAATAGAATTCACATGATATTAAAAATTAATAAAATTAATAAAATTTTCCTATTTAGATTTGTACTTTTATTAATTTATTTAAATTTAAATTAATAAATATTTAAAATAAAGTCCACATGATATTAAATGAATTTAAAATTAAGAAACTTTCTCCATTTAAATTTGTAATTTTTATTTATTTATTTATTTAAATCAATTAAATATTAAAAAATAAAGTTTAAATAAAATTAAGCTATTTTAATAAAAATATACACTGTTTAATCTAAAATGGAATGATAAGAAAATAGCTAATGTAAATTTAAGTTTTGAAAACCCTTTAAATTATGAATAATGAGTTAAATAACAAAATTTTCCTATTTAAATATGTAATTTTATTAATTTGTTTAAATTAACTAAATATTTTAAAATAAGACCCACATAAAATTAAACTATTTTAATTTAAATATAATGTTTACTCCAAATTGAAATTCTAAGGAGATAACTAATATAAATTAATAGAGCATTATAAGTTTCTAAAATATTATAAAATTGTGAATAATGAATTAAAGTCATTTCATTTACTTAGCAAAATATATTAATATATTGCAAAAAAATATTTATATTTGTTATTAGCATTGAAGTATATTATCTTTAAATAAGGTAATGACACTGAATTCATTTGTCGCATACAACTTTTTATTTTGTTAAAATCAACGATATATTAAACTCTTTTTTTATGACTTACAAGTAAATTATTTCTAGGTATACATGGATGTACAAAAAAATTATATATTTGTTAATGGCTACAAATGACTCATAAGTTTTTAAATATATATATATTTACTTTATTTATTGAAATTAATTAAAAATTAAAGTTTATGCTAAATTAAAATATGAAAAATTATAGAAAGCAATATATGTATTACGGTATATTATATGATTGATTTTCATAATACATATACATAAATATATGTCTGATGATAACAATGATTGATTTCTCTAGTTATTAATTTTAAAACTGCTTTGTATAATTCCACTTATCACTAATAATACTTGAATAAAAGTTTTTTTCATTAAATATAATTTCTCATAAGCTTAAATCGATACTAAAATATATTTTTTATCATACATGATTTGATTTAAATGTGAAAAATCTAATATTGATATTTTTCAAATTCATATATCAAAAACTTATTTTTTTTACTAGCATTTATTTTTCGATTTAGATTATATGTATTATTAAATAAAATGTATATACTAATAAAGTACATCTATGATTATTAGATAATGGATAAAGGCCATAGAAAATAACTATGTATTTTAAGGTTACTGATTTTCTAAATCAAGGTTATTGAAAAGTTATAAAATATATGTTATTTTAGTAATTAAGTATATGGTATATTTAATACTCTAAATTACCATTTTTTAGAAATTTCTTATAAATATGCCTAAGGCTACTAAATAATAAATAAATGTTAAAAAATATAAAATAATTTAATGTTATTGAAATTGTAAACTATGTTTATTGAAAAATTATAAGGTATTAAATCTTTCAAAAGTTTTTATTTACTATTTCAGTAACTTTAACTACTAGTTTTGCCCATTTTTCCATAAAAGTTATTGACTCATATATAAAAGTTATGAAAAGTAAATAAACATTTTGAGTTTAGTTATAGGTTATAAAAATAATTTAAATATTTTGAGATTATTAATTTAACATATCAATGTCATTGAAAAATTATAAATTATCTAAAGTTTAGTAATATTAAATTCCTAGATTTTGCTCATATTTTTTATAGAATTTATTGACAAAGGCATGTATGTCCATTATTCATATGTAATAGAAAAAAATTACCAAAAATAATTTGCATATTACAACATTAAAAAAGTTATAGAACTATTATTATTTTCAT
This sequence comes from Adansonia rubrostipa, assembly GCA_038381775.1. Taxonomy (NCBI): domain Eukaryota; kingdom Viridiplantae; phylum Streptophyta; class Magnoliopsida; order Malvales; family Malvaceae; genus Adansonia; species Adansonia rubrostipa. The sequence continues at coordinate 6,376,971 of JBBYHM010000004.1, read as the reverse complement.
AAGTATTTTATATTTTAAATAACCTTATAAATTAATGAATTTTTATATAATTATTTTAAAAAATACATAAAAAAACTTTTAAAATATTGGAAAAAATTTATAAAAATGTAACATATTACTTACTAATTTTGCATATCAAATATATGATAAAAAACTTAGTTGTAAATGATTTATAACATGTAAAAAAATGTTTGACAATATAATAGTATATGAATGATATTATAGTGCACAATTATTAATAATACATTAATAAATGATGATTACTATGACAATAAATAAAATATGACAGTGAATTATTGAGAAAATAGTATGGTAGTCAACAACTGATAACATAATTATAAATAATTAATAATACAATAGTAAATAAGATTTATATTTTTAATTAAAAGTATCATCATATTTATAACACTAAAATTTAGTTCTAATTTTAAGATTGATGATTATATCAATTTAGAGGATTAACTTAAAATTAAGTTAATGTCTAAATAAATCTTTATTTTAGGAAATATAATCCTATTTCATTTTGCATAGAGAAAATCTAAGACTGATCATTTTTTAATTTTTATATCAAGAACTTAATTCTTTTGTTTATAAATAAACAGATGCTTATTAATTTTTTATTTATTCTTTAGTTTTATTCAAATATTTTATTTTTATTATGACTAACATGTGTATCATGTGAACCCAAGTTGATTAATTTCATTATATTGTTATTTTTTTTATTTTAAAATATTTAATATTTAAAGGATTTTTACAAAAATAAAGTTAATAGTTTAAAAAAATAATTTTGAAGAATACAAATATATTTTTAATTAAAAATATTCTTGCATATTTTCATGGTTCCAGTACATTTAGTTATCTCATTTTTTGTATTATTTTAAACAAATTTAAGATAACTAAATATTAGATAAATGTTACTTAAAAGGAAAATATTTTGAGGTTACTAATTTTACAAACTAAATTTACTAAAAAATTTATAAATCTATGATATTGTATAACTTTATAATTACTATTTTAGTAATGAATTTTATCTTTTTTCATGAGCTATTGACAAATTATATTCTCATTTCTAAATAATAGACAAAGTCATGAAAAATGATCATACATTTTGAAGTTAGTCATTTTGTACATTGACATAGTTTTTCTTTTTCTTTTTTTTTTTTTTGTACATTATAAATTGATGTTATTGAAAAATAATAAACTATATATTAGTTTAGTAAATATATACCCAATTTTAGTACATGATATGTAACATAGTTCTAAATGATGAGATAGTAATAACCAATTAATAACATAAATATTTTTACAACAGTAAAAAATAATTTATAATACATGAGTAAAAAAATATTATGAATAAAATAATAGTAAGTGATTTACAACATAAAAATAAATAATTGTTAGTATAGTAATAAATGTTAGAAGATAATATTAAATTTTATAATTATAATTGTAAAAATTTATATATCTTATGATTACGTATAAAAATTATATACATATTTTTATAAATATCAACTTTATAATATCTAATTAAAACAATATACTTCTATTAAAACTATAATAATTTAAAAAAATTAACTTACAATTAAATAAAAGATTATACATTTTTAAAATTATTACATTAACTTAATTAATGAAAAAATTATTAATAAAATTTATTATAATACTTATAATTTAAAAAAAATTCATGTGTAGATACATATGTCGAAAAAACTAGTATATGCCATTAATGAGCCTTTCTACGTCCATTAAAAAATTAGATATATTTAATATTCAAATCAATCAAAAGTGTGTCCTGTGATTAGAGAGATTAATTTTTAAAAATATTTCACCTATAATATTTTTATAATTTTATAATTATTAAATTTATTATTTAAAATTATAATTTATATATAATATTTTTATAAATTTTATATAATTTAAAATTATAATTAATTTATTATATTATAATAATTATAGATGATACGTCCGTGACAACGAAGAGAGGGGGGGCTTTGGGGATTTCTATTACTATAAATCACCCTAGGTATATCAAATAGTCATGGTCAAGTGCCGGACAAAGGTGGGAGCTGGAGGTTAATATAAGCTATAGCCCTATAAAATGGATATTTTTTATGGAAACGAGGAACCGTAAATGGACAGATCCGACGTAAGTCAACAGCATCCACCGCACCTCTATGTCTTGTCCGTCGTCCGTGTAGGTCGCGATATCCAACAGATCCCCATACCAGGTCAAGCATCCAGTCCCTCAATTACGCTCAAAAAATGCAGTCGCATAACCCATGCAAAAGCAATTCCTCAGGCACTTATCTTTGCACTGTTTCAGGACCAAACTCATGTCGGCATTAGCCGTAGCTGTATCAGGCACCTTCACACGTGCTACCTTCACGAACCCCTCTCCACCTTGACACATAGAAGCATTGGGCTTCCGTTCACAGCCGGCTGACCAATCTCTATGGAACCAAGCTTCGGGAGACTTGGGTTCGAATCCGGGTAAACAGAAGCACTCTAAGTTGTTTATTTGAGTTTGGTCGCAGTTACTATTTGGTAATAGTCGCATTCCTCCTTTGGGACGTGCCAAATTTCAAACCAGCGTTCGTCTTCTGGGTTCCATGTATCAATCCGGTCTGATTTGCGACCACTCTTGTGAATATAGAGGCATTCTTTAACTCAAACGTGAAAGAAACAAAACTAAAATTTAAAACGGGACTAGGTGTCATTTGGGGTACACCAACCCATCTTTGTCCCGTCCATGACCCACCTCGCCATAATTTAACCGAACCCTTGTACAAAAACAACTGAGGGACCCACCGGGATCTATCTTGCAGATATGGCTTCCGATCCCAGGGTCATCTGGAGACTTCTAAGCCGTCAGCAATCGATTTAAACCAGTAGTTAAATTCAACCCAATTTTCATAGATGGAAGTAGAGTATTTGAAGGATAATAGGAACTTTGCCAAATGGGAGTACCATTTTGGACTAAAACTAGATTTCCTGTATCCAAGAGTCGAGCTACAGAATTTTTAGAGTGCCAAACAGAGGCATTCTTAGAGCAGAAAGGAGTAGTTTGGTTCTTCTGGTAGAGGACGAGGTTCCCTTGGCTGTTAACTGACAGGATTCCGGAGTTATCATTGACAGGATCTTCTCTGTTGGCAATCCACACAACTGTTTCCTTCGGAATTTGGTAATACCAAACACCAACATAGCGATAATTGGTATTGCCAGGGCTGAAGAACCCAAGGGCGAACTTGTTTCCGCTAGAAGCCACGACATCACCATCTTTGATTGAGTGCTGTGGTGTTAGGGTATCGAAAGAAGAGGGCAAGTGAAAAAACTGGGAAAGATGCAGTGCTTTCACGAACCATTTCACGGGATTCATGGTGAATTCAGAAATCAAAATGGCTGGTGAAGCTTCCATTCAGAAGAGAATTTATTTATTGAATGCTGTAGTCGCGGGGAAAAAATTAATGAATTTAATTAGATGCAAGTCATGTCAATATTTCTATGACGAAGAAACATTCTTTTGTCATGATAAGGCAGGGTAGTAACGAGAAGTAGCTAAAGAGCTGAAATCAGTAAAGGGACCGGAGGAAGCCAAGCTGGCAGTGAAGATTGAGGAGGCTGATAAAGGACGTGAACAAGAGTCGATAGCTGAGCTTAGAGCTGACAAGAAGAAGTCGAAGCTGGCTATAGAGCTGATGAACCAAGAATCAGCCAAGCATATATAAAAGATATGGTTTTGCATATATTACAGCTGTCAATAAGTTGTATAGCTAGATTCTAGAATTTAGCAAATTCCGTTAGGAAATTACAGTGACTATGCTGATATAATCTAGGATGTAAGCAGCCTGAATTATCAATGAAAAATTATCAAAATCCTTCCTTTCTCTCTATTCTTCGACTCCCTTTTCTTGTCTATCTCTGCCTCTCTTCTTTCTTTTCTTCCCTAGGTAAATTTTAAGTTATTATTCCGTGACATCTTGATCCTTTCGTCATCCCATGTGCTTTTTATTTAGTTTACGAAGAAATTATATTCTTGGCTGGAACTAGTTTTGAAGTCAGTTCCCGAACTCATACGAACTCAGTTCTCAGAATTCAGATGTAGGGCCCAAATGCTTCACGGATATGGAAAGGTAAAAGAAGGATTTCTTGACCTTAAAGAGTTTATAGAGAACAGCTTGATGGAAGCTTGAAAATGTTAACGGGGTTAAACCTGTCAAACAGTAAAGAATTGTCAAGAAGTATCGACGTCTAAATTATGCAACATTTTTAAGTCTGTCAACTGAACTCAGTTTTTCCATCCTCTCTAATTTGCTTCCAAGCTCACGTAAAACTTTCGCACCTTCAACCGCTGCCCTTTGAAGCTCGCTAGAAAAGACTTTGTCTTCATTCTAGGGGAGCCTACATTATTGCGTCAATAATTATGTGAAGAACGGAAAAGTTAGTCTTTATTTCCTACAATAATGCAAATTAGCTTTCATCTACGGGCTACATAGTAAAGTTACTGCCTATCTCCATAATGCAATTCTTGACAAAACACTCAACCACATATTACAATTTAATGATATGTTCTTAAGAACATGCACTTCAAGTTTCTAATGTTGAAGGATGCACACCCCAGAAGCTTCTTACTGAAGCTCTCCAGGTTTCCACACTTGATGAGAGGCTCATAATGTTCTCCCAAACAGTTAACACAGAAGAAATAAGGAGCGCCATGTTTTCTCGAGCCAATGACAAAGCTCCAGATCTTGACGGTTATACAGCTTACTTCTTTCATTGTTGGTGAGGATGTGATTGCAGCTATACGCTATTTCTTTCAAGCTAAATACTTACTCCCTACTTTTAATTCTACAGTTGTGGTTCTTGTGCCTTTGAGTCAGTCTCCAACTAATCTGATTTCAGGCAACATCTTGTTGTTTTGTAGTTTACAAGTGCATAACAAGAATCGCGGATAATAGACTCCGGATTAGTGGTAGTCAAAGTGCTTTCATCAAAGGGAGAAGCATCATTGAGAAATATGCTCTGGGCTTAGACTTGTTAAGGCTATAACAAATCTCCTCATTTCCCCCGTAAACAGATTTCAAGAAGTCTTTTGATTCTTTAAACTTAGGCTTCTCGCTTACTGTTCTTCTAGCAATGGGGCTTCTTAGGAAATTTGTGGAAGAAATTTGTTGTCTTACAATTCCAAGATTTTCCTTGTACATTAATGGGGGATTGGTTGGCTATGTGCTAAGATACTGGATGCTTACAGAAAGAGGGGAAGAAAAAGGTTTAGAACTTCGAAATTTCCAAATTGAGAAGTTCAAAATTATGCATCAGCTTGGTATAACTTACATGAGAATATTGATAAGGCTTCGGCATTGATTGTAACAAAAATTAAATTTCACCGGATTTTTTAACGACAACCATTCTGCAAAAATCCTGGGTTTTCCAAGTTGAGATAATGACATACTCTCGCTATCTGACGTCAATAAGTTTGCATCACTGCCCTGTCTTCTGGCCTCTGCTGGACACAAAGTAGCCCCACCTGTATGCATCTCAGGTCTTCATGTTCAGGAAACTCTTGTTCCATCAATTCATCCATTAATTCCAAGGCCTTCTCCTCGTTCCACAATTTCCAGGCTAAATGATATTCGACTTTAGTTATTTTTAATCTAAGTCCTTGTTGGATTTGAGTATTTCTACCAGAAGTTAATAACAATTGATTTCACTGTATACACTCACATGTCCAGAAGATTGAGTTTGTTGTAAGGATGAAAAAAGCTTATCGTTATAATCATTTCGTATTCGACAACAATATGACACCAGAGCCGAAGACATTGGATTTTAAAGAAAAGTGTCCATCTATTGCATCTTCTGGATGCAAATGATAGAATCATCGCAACCCCATCTTTTATTCTATTTTCAAATTACGATCCGTTTTGAAAAAAAAAAAATTAACAGGAGGAACTTGAGGAATTTTGTATAACATGACATGAAATTCCACAAAGTAGCTATCATTTTGCAATTCAGAATATAAGCTTTAAAAGAAAGAGCAGGAGATTCTGTAGTATGAAAGCTCTTTCAGAACTAGTTTCTTGACCAATAATATTGTTACCTGGAATTAGCTTTCCTAGTGTTCCACGAGCCATATTTTGCCACCATAAAATGCAAATTTTTAAACCTTGAGGTGACGATAGTTCCCACAAGGGACAATGACTATGAATAAACCACGATTCACAATTGTTTTTACCTTAAAATCTGAAAGTAAAAAAGAAATATTGTACTTTCTTTCTTAAGAACATTAATGGAAGACACAAAACCGCCATAAAAGTTGTAGAAAAACCTATCAAAAAATCAGAACTGAATATACAAAGGGCAACTTTCTTGAGATATACGAACACCCAAGAGAGGCTGGACCTTTTCACTACCTCGCATCTAGCATTGTAACTGTGACTTGGTTCACAGTGCAAGATTCATCTTGCTTACTTGTAGATGAATCAGTTTCAAGTGTACTTCTTCCTAGGCAAAAGCCAGGTGTTTTAGGCTGGGGCATTGTTGCAGTTTCACTACTCAACATCAAAACCACCGTCGACATATTTGGCCTGTTTTCTGCACGCTCTTGCACACACAAAAGACCGACTTGAACGCACCTCAGAACTTCATGTGCATTATAGGTATCACCTACCGCTGGATCTATTAACTCCAATGCCTTCCCTTCTTTCCATGATCTCCAAGCCTGAAATAATACGAATCCAATTCAGTACTGATTCTGTGACATGACTAGCTCCCACTAACTAGTTATTAAGAGTATAAGCTTCAGTAGAAATATGATGTATTAGCTGCCTCTTACATGGCCAAGAAGGTTGAGTTCACTGTTTGAGTGATAAAACCCTCTGTTCTTCTTGCCACTGACAACCTCCAACACCAGAACACCAAAGCTAAAAACATCTGATTTTGTCGAGAAGAGACCATCCATTGCATATTCAGGTGACATGTAACCACTGCGCATCACAGGTAACTAGGATTAGCATGTTTTGTTTCAAGAAAATAAACAGAAATTGAGCTTATAGTACTTACTAAGTTCCAACTACTTTCTTAGTATTAGCCTCTATTTGGTCGCCGGCAAATATTCTAGCCATGCCAAAGTCCGAAATTTTTGGGTTCATTTCTCCATCAAGCAAAATGTTGCTTGCTTTGAGATCTCTATGGACGATCCTATATCTGGAATCCTGGTGAAGATACAGAAGTCCTCGAGTGATACCACAAATGATGTTGAACCGCCTTTGCCAATTTAACAAGGAGCTTCTTGCTTTATCTGTAACAAGTTTTCAGCTATTATTAATGCCATGAATTTAGAATTTGTTACCTTAATTAAATTTCTTAACCAAAGAGAACCCAATTGAGTTCATTATGTTGTGAGAGGGGACTAACTGAATAAAACAGAATCCAGGCTTCTGTGTTCCATGTACTCGTAGACTAACATCTTCTCATCCATCTCAATGCAGCAACCAAGAAGTCGAACCAGATTCCTATGTTGAAGCCTTGCAATCAATTTAACCTCATTCTTGAATTCTTCAGTCCCTTGCCCAGAGTTCTTTGAGAGCCTTTTTACAGCTATTTCTTGACCCTCTACCAACCTACCCTGGTATTAGCACACACATGTACATTCATGATTAGATTTTGTGTGGATTTGTGGCTATTTGCCTGCAGGAGTATGTCTGTATCATTGAATTTACCATGTATACAATCCCAAAACCACCCTGTCCAAGTTTATTTTGTTCAGCAAAGTTGTCTGTAGCTCTTGCAATGGTATCGAAATCAAACAACGGTAATTCTAGTTCGTCAGGTTTACTTTCACTCGAGTATTCCCTCTTGCTTGAGATAACCACCTCATTCAATAGCAAATCTTGGCTTCTTTCATGAGGACCTGAAGAATAAAACCATATAACCTCAAAATCTAGAAGGAAAAAGGGAAAAATGCAGGGATAACTACATTTACTTGCTCGTCCAAACTCAAGTAACCTTTTTTTTCTATTTTTCCTCTTCTTTCCACTGCCTTCCTCTTCCATATGACATAGGCTATCAGTCCTAAAAGCAAAACGGCAGCACCCACCGTAATGCCTGTAATTAGAGCAGTTGTGTTCCCGCCATCTCCTGAGAAAAAAAAAAAGATTTAATCAGTACTCCTTTGGCTATTATTTTAAGAACTTTTGAGCACAATCAAAGATATTTGTACAACCTTAAGTCCAACCCTTTTTTACTTTCACAAATCACATAAATATTTTCCACTAATTGTTTTCTGGGGAGTTGCTTGAAGAGTTCAACTTGAGACTTGAGAATTCTCTCCGAATTCCAATTCCTAAATCAGTTGAGATAAGCTCAAAGGCTCCTTGTATTATTGCAATTGCACTTATGGTTGACTAGGTGTAGCTTTACGTTTCCTATAATCTTCGACTTCATAAGCTAGAAACATATGAAAATGAAGGTACATAAAACACGCTACAATGCTGTGTAGGCTACAGGTTCACAACCATGGTAATTTGGAGTTTTCTAATTCTTTTATCTTCTTACAATAGTAACTTGGGCCATAACTCATAAACCCTAATACAGACAGGAAATTGGAGCTTCCAACATCAGACTATTAGGTATATCATCCCAAAAGAGACGCACGACCATTAGGCATGTGGGTGGTCAGTAATTTGCCCAGCGTGTCAAATGATCAAATTGAAAGGATAAGTTCATTACTTCACGTTATTATGTGAAATTAGAGTGCCTGTGGCGGGCGCCTCATTAGAAAGGTGAAAAATTTTAACTCATAATTATTGAGAACACTTTTTTAAAATGGAAATGTGAAAAACACACATTACACGACAACAGCAGCAAGCAACAGTAACCGTGTCAGCTGGCTGTACATGGAGAAGGGTTCTCAGTGTGAAGAACCAGCGTGGCTGACTGCCACCAATCATGATTCTGATAGGTCACCTTCCACACAGCTCAAACAATGAATAATGCAAGCCATGAATGAGACAGCCGCCCGTACTTACAGAACGAGTAATTCCTATGGATTCACAAAGCTCTTTTGCCTGAACCTAATTACTGTCTACCCCTTTAAAGCAGCTTTTTTTAATGCATTTACCCCAAACCGACTTTCAGTACGATGTTCAATTCCATCCGTCCAAATGGGAATATTGTCTGGACGGTTATCAGCATTCTTCGTAGCAGAAACCAGGTATATAAATTATAATCCAATGTTATCCTAATCAATTGTTATTGTTATTAATAATAAAAAAAATTAAAATAAAAAAAATAATAACCTTAATATTGTAAAAGGGTCTCTATTTAAATCCTTAGTAGAAATTTTAACGACAGAAGTAAGCATAGATATCTGCCATTACTCTTGTGGACCTTCGCTCATTTAATGTCAGCACCTTTTCCTAATTAATTCAGTCAGCTATGGAAGACAAATTCTTCCATACAACATCCGTGTCAGAAGATGAAAATCTTCTTTAGAATAATGTCGACATGATGATACCTAAGTCAACCAGAACCGAAGGTTTTTTTTTTTTCACAAAATAATGATTGGTGAGGAATTTAGTTCTGGGGTACGTCGAATTTCAACGGCCTACTGACATCCTCCTGTTTTAATCTTAGCAAACAGAAAAGGACAGTTTCTTAGACCAGTAGCACTAATGATCTACTTTTATTATGCAATTTGGGCCTAACTATTACACCCTTTAAGGTGGACCGAAGGGTTACTCAGTCTCCTATTTGGACCTTAATTTAGGCCAAAATTGCAACATATCCTACTCCTTATGACGTTAAGGAAAAGAAGGTAGGCCATCAGGTTCTAAACCTTAAAAAGCCAACAACCTTTTTATTATCCGGTGAAATGCAACCCACTTAGCCATTACGATCATAGAAGTCACTCATTCATACAAGATATTAGCTATAAATTTGACTAGTCATGGTTGATTTATTCGCTATTATTGATTCGAAAAGTAAAGGTAAATCTAATTGGCCCGATCCCATAAAAAAAAAAAAAAACTATGTTTTGCTCTGAAGGGAAGAAGGCTAAAGGCATGTGGTCTGGTTCGATATGCTTTAGTTTTACCTTTAACCAGTGGCATAAAAAGGTATTTGTATTAGGTAAAGAAATGAAAGGGAACCCGAACATGATATAGAGCTAACTTTTTCACTTTAATTCCTTTTTTAATCCTTTCTAAAGTTGAGTAGAGCTTTTTTTTTTTTTTTTTTTTAATCAAAAAGAAACTAGATAAGGAAAACCCTTTCCAACTGGACCCAAAGAATTATTGTCCCACTTGAAATGTGAAATTCAATACTAGACTGTTAACGCTGTAATTGCTTAGAATTAACTTCAACCACAAAATACCGTTGGCTAGGCTTCGAGTTATGCGGCCAAAGTCAAAAAAGTCGGTTCACTTTGTGGAAACATTCAAGGAAGAATAAGACTTGTATCTCTATTTACCGTCTACAAAGGCTTTTTAGGTGGGGTGGGGGCCGTGGGGACATTGGAAACAATAACAGCTTTTGATTAAGCCATTATGTCATGGAACCAATCGAGGGGAGGAGTTCAGCTATCTTCACTCCAACACGCGGACTTTAACCTATGACAGACAAGCTTATCACCGTCTGATTCACCGAAGAAACTGGAGAACATGGATATGAAACCGTAGGTTAAAAAATATTAATGAAAAATAAAGCAAAAACTCAGCAAAGTCACCTGTGATGTATAGCAAATCTTGCTAAAAGGGAGAAAAAAATTAAAAAGCTTGTTGTTTTTCAAGAGATTATACTTCTAGAATTATGGGGTTGGTTAACCTTCAAGCCAAACACTTTCTGCCATTCAATGTTTTCATACCTTCTTTTTGTTTTTCGGCTTAACATAATGTTTCCAAGCTTGGTTCACCTAATGTTAGCCTCTAGTCTTCAACATCTAAAACAGGGGATCCCCTGTTTTAGTTGACTAACCGAGTCAGATTATGCATAATTAGTTCTAATAAAAACAATCCCAAGTGAAGATTATCAATCAAAAGTTATTTTGAAACGTACCTAGATCAGAAGCTGCTAACCTAATAAAGAGATCTTGTCCACCATCTGCATATTGCCTCAAATCAATCAGGCCACCAGTCCAAATGACACAGCCTGTGCCTCCATTCCGAATATCCCAGTTAGAATAAGCAGTGCAAGAACAGTTCCTGGTGCACAAAGCTTCACAGTCCTTAAGAGTTTTGGTCCTATCCACGAATGCGGTCGAACTTTCTGGCAGCTTCATATTAGGCAAGTGCAAGAACTTGTCTTTGGTGCAATCTAAATCTGTCTTTCTAACACACCCACCAGACCCATCCCTCAAATTCCATGCTTGTTGATTCTTTGGACTGAACCCTTTTGGACACTTACAAACTGGAGATGCATTGGTATCACATATACCATATGGACCGCACTCCCTGTAATTGTCACACTGGTCCTTTGGTGCGTACCAAAATGGATTCCATTGTTCAGTATCGGGAATCCATGTTAATCTTTGAAGATCCCCCGTTGAAGTAACTATCAACCTGGAAAATAAATTCTTGTTTGAAATAGAAAATGAATAGTATACCTCATCTTGGTTAGTGACAAAGGAGAAGTTGATATAATCAAGAGGTTTCATTTCCGGGACGCCGCTAAACCTTAGACCATTCCATGGACCGCTTCTGTATTCTATCTGTTGTTTGTTCCGCAAGAATATTTCCGGGAATCCATGATAATCTAGCTTGAACGAGAAAACGCCAGAAGAAGGGTCTCCTGCAGCTCTCCAAGCCGTTATGAACCTGTTAAAACCCGTGTTTAGATCCCATCCAAGCTTCATATCTGGTAACAACGTATCTGTAGGGTAATCAAAGCTTTGCCAAAGGTAGCGGTCGGTCTCATCGTTGGAGTTTGCTTCTCTTAGAACCAAATTTCCAGAGTCTAAAAGCTGTGCAACAGGGTTGTCACCCTTTGTTATATTCGATGACCATACAAGATTCTCTCCCTGGTCAAGAAGAACGAGGTTTCGATCCTTCAACTTGAAAATACCTGACGAGTTCGCCAGTGGGTTGTCTCTGTTAGCAACCCACACGTAGGTTCTCTGAGGAATGTTCTTGTACCATATCCCCACGTACCACTTCCCTGAATTTTCCAGGCTGAAGAACCCAAGCTCGAAAACATCACCTGGGGAGACAAGAGTTTGGTTATTTATGATAGACTGAGTAGCAGTTAAGGTGTCTACCGAGATTGAAATTTTTGGGAGGAAGATAACTTGGAAAGTGAAGAACAAGAAGTAGTTGCAATAATGGTGATTTGTTGTAATTCCCATTCTTCACTTACCTCTGGCTGTGGGAGTTTCCCTCTCAAAACAAAAGGGTGTTGGTTTTAGTTGGTTCGTTCATTGTAAAGACATTTGGTATTGTTTGATAGGATGAGATGCTTGACTCTTTTGCTTGCTTTTTATTTTTACTTTTCTAGGTGTTCTTCGCTGCTTCTTGGAATTTGGCACTCAAAAAAGCAACAGAAAAACCAAAAATGACGAATTGGGCTTTGAAAATGTGTTTCACGAAGTCAATGACTGAAAACAGGAAGATAACCTAACAACTACTTTTCTTTTATATATATATATATATATTTATATATATTTATGAACGAAAATCTACTCTTCGGCTATTCTATGTTGCTGGCAGTCACCGCTGGACTGGGCGCATTCAATTCACATTGACAAAAGAAAAAGAATGATTTCCACGTGGATGATGGTCCCTGGGCTTGTAATGGCCTCAGAAACAGACATTTCTTGGACTGTTGGACAAAGCTGGACCCGCCTACCAGACTATTGATAGTGCCTTTTTAGTTTTAGACGGGAGTCGGTACGTATTCAAATTGGGTTTTTCTGTTTATTTTATTTAACTTTCATCGTCAATCTTAAATATTTTCTTCATAAAAAAATTGTCATTTAAAATAAAAAAATTATTGTAAATGTTGATGTATAAAGCTTGGACATATTAAACGTCTTTCTTGTTAAGAATGATAATGATTGTATATATTATATAAATTAAAATTTTCGACTTTATCTCCCTTTCTTTTTTCAATCCAAATCCAATCCTTTAAAATTTTTCAACTTCCCTTTTCAATTCCACAGTAAAATCCAATTTTACTCTTTAGTTTTTGTATTTTTACCTTGGGGAAAAAAATCAAAATATACTATACATTTATATATATATATATATATATATATATTTGAACATACCAACTGTTATGGATTTTGCCCTATTCTGGGTTAGACTTTAAACCCCAATCATGCTTTTCAATTTTGTCTGTATAAGGACTTAATCACCTCCTATCATTTGATTTCATGGTATTTGTATTATAATCAAAGTCAATTTATTGGTTGATTCTTTTCAGTTGAATATTCCTCAGCCACATTTTCCTTTAATGTTTTCTACTTACATCTGGCAAGGAATTATAAGCAATGATGAATTATTTATGCTTTTTTGGGACGGCGAATGTAGAGATTGACTTAATTGTTAGATTACAAAAGATACGATTTATAAGAAAATACAGAATAATACAGGGATATGTTTGCAAATTAAGAAATAGAACACGCTGGGCTCAAAATGGGCCTAACTTTCATAGAAGAAAATAAATGGGCCAACGGTTTATCGCTTATGGTTAAGTTCGCTTATACTCAGGAGGGACGACATTTGCACTTTTATACAGTATCGAGTGACTGTTTGACGGTTTTTTCTTACTTAAAATTTATTATGAAATTCATACGAAAATAAAACTTTAAAAAGTATACTAAAATTATTTAATAATTTTAATTTTGAAAGTTTTTTATATAAATATTGAGTTTTTATATAATAAATAAAAATATTTTTTTTAAAAAATAAAATTATATAAAACTTTAGCTTGTTTTTTAAAGCATAAAAGAGAACTTCTATTTTTTTTTAAGCTTTTATTTTCCTTATTTATTTATTAAAAATAAATTAATTTTTAAATAGATTTTTAAAAAATTTATTTGATTCAACTTTTACTTTTAAGAACTTTTATTAAACGGAAAAAGGGGCCAAACAGTCCCTTAATATTCAATCTTACATCTGTACAAATTATAAAGTTTCTAACAGAAATGGTATTAGGATGCTTCAACACAATTAAGAATAATACTCCAAAATCAAAATAAAATTGAGAAAAAAAATTTTGGCTTTTCTTTTTTTTTTTCCATCATGTCACTGACTGCCCGTTAGAAAATCTTTGATTAAAAAAAGAAAAAAAACACTTTTGTAATTACAATTCAATCTCATTGAAGCTTGTTTGTCCTCCACTTCTTGCACACATCCATGCTTACGGCCTTATCCTAATTTCGTGTCCTTTATTTTTCATTTTTCTTGAGCAATCTATACGCAACACATTTTTCTATATAGATATGAAGATATTACCTCTAAATACATAAAAAATTTTAAAAATTAAATATAATTATGTTGGACATATACTTGTATTCAACATGCACACTTGAATTCGAATAACATAAAATGAAACAACTCTAATGCTTCGAAGAATAGAAGAATAAAACAGCAGGATCAGGAAAATCTTTGAGTGTGGTAAAAGAATATGTTTTTATCAACATATAAAAAAAATGGAAGTGAAGTAAAACAAATCAATCTATCTTCCATCTACCATTGTCACCGTGACATCTTTGGAAGATGCTGTTTCTTGACCATCCAGAATATATTCTGAATCTATGAAACTTCTCATGGAAGTATAAGTGGGTTGTCTAGGCAGTGGGAGCGTTGGGGTTTCGCTCTCCAGCATCAACACTACGGTTGCCATGGTTGGTCTATACATAGCGGAGTCCTGCACGCACAGCATGCCTATATGTATGCATTTCAACACTTGATTTGGTAAGCATGCATCCCGAATCGAAGGATCGACCAGATCCGTTGCTTTATCTTCATTCCAAAAACCCCAGGCCTTAAACAAGTTCAATAAAATCCATTTCAGTATTGCAGTTTTCAATTCAAGTTCTTGTTTTAATAGTTAGCTTGGCTGTAAAATGGTTCATTTGTACTTACATATGCAATGAGGCTTGTGTAGTCAGATGAACGAAAGCTGGTATTTCTTCGGCCACTAACGATTTCTAACAATAATACCCCAAAGCTGTACACATCTGACTTAACTGAAAATAGTCCTTCCATCGCATATTCAGGAGACATATATCCACTGCATTTTTAAGATTGGGAAAGAAAGGATTAGATATGTCAAGCTATTGACAATTTGACATTGTTTAAAAGTTAAAGCTTTATGTTAGCATCTATAAACATGAATGCATTGCTTACTATGTGCCAACTACTCGAACAGTATTTGCTTCATTTTGGTTACCCCCAAATATCCTGGCCATCCCAAAGTCTGAAATCTTTGGATTCATTTCTGCATCCAACAAAATGTTGCTTGCCTTTAAGTCTCTATGAATTATTCTAAGTCTTGAATCTCGATGGAGATAGAGTAGTCCTCTTGCGATGCCTTCGATGATGCTGAAGCGGGTTCTCCAGTCCAGCTGTGCTTGCTTGGCTTCATCTGCCATTAAGTTTAGCAGGAAAATACAACTGTCAGTACAAACAAACAGCAATAAAAACTAATAAAATCCAGGCATAATGACGAACATACCGAAAAGAAAGTAGTCCAAACTTTTATTAGGCATGTACTCGTAAATGAGCATCTTTTCTTCCCCTTGAATGGAGCAGCCTAACAGTCTGACAAGATTCCTATGCTGCAGTTTAGCAATCAAGATAATCTCATTTTTAAACTCCTCTAGGCCTTGGCCAGACTGTCCTGAAAGCCTCTTTACAGCTATTTCTTGACCTCCAGGGAGCTCGCCCTGGGGATAAAAATAAACAGCAACCGTTGTCACCTTTACTTCGATAATAACACTACGCAATACAATTCTGTAACTAACTAAAGAAACTCACCTTGTATACAGCCCCAAAACCTCCCTGTCCAAGTCTGTTTCCGTCAGAAAAGTTCTTTGTTGCAGCTGCCACACTACTAAAATTAAGAATTGCTAATTCTGGCCCATTAACTTGATTCCCATCTATTAGTATGTCAGATGGTCCCGAAAGATCTGCTGAAAATTCTTTGTTCCTGGACTCATTATGAACTGCTATAGCATCATCCTTGCAACATGGCATTGAAGAAACTATGGGCAAACCTAAATGAACGAGTTGAAAAAAAATTAATACCCAATGGTAAAGCAAAGGAAATCATGCCTCCCTCTTTTTTATGTTTTGAGGAAGAAAAAAAAAATTCACCTTTCAGAGTCTTCTTGTATCTCCATAGTAGCCATACTGATACCACCAAGAGGCATGCCCCCAACACAGAAATTATAATTATCACAATGTTGGATATCTTCCTTCCGCTATCTACGTTTGAAGTGAAAAAGAATGGTGGTAATATATCAAAAAAGTTGTACAAGATGTCTTATGCCCATTATTGTTAAAACATCTAATAAGGGAACATCAAATTCTTCTATAATAACAAAAAAAAGAAAAAAAAAGAAATGCAGTTTACCTAATTGAGAATGATGGAGGCGGTAGAAGAACTGTAAGCTTCCACCTTGGTCCAAATGCTGAAGATCAACCAAGTCCCCTGCCCATATCATGCATCCAATGCCAGAAATGAATGCAAAGGCGGTACATGAACAATTTCTTAAGCAGCTTGTTTTACAAGCATCTAAGTTCCCCGCAGACAACAACAAGTTCGATAAATCGGGTAACTTCACGCGCTTCAATCCCTTAAACTCATCTGGTTTACCATCTTCACTTGCAGTACCATTAGTCCTCTGGCATTGCAGTTGGATCCTCCGTTCACACCCACCTGACCAATTCTCTCTACTCCACTGATCTGGAAACTTTGGTCTAAACCCATCTAAACAATTGCATCTTGGAGAATTAAAGTTGTCACAGGTTGCATAATTCCCACAATGATTATAAAGATCACATATGTTATCAGGGTCAGGCTGTGTTCGCAAAACTACCCATTTCTTCCCATCATCATCCCACCTCGACTGCTGTTCCCTTCCATCCCAGCCTAGCCGAAATCTCAATAAATCAGAAGGATCTGATGGTTGATATGTAAAATACTGGGTCCTATTTTCATCAGGCTGAGAAAGCTTGAAGCCATATAAGAAACTAGCAATATTACTCATATTGTGAACACCTGTAAAAATCACTGAATTCCACTGCCCACTTCTCCAACGCCTTCTCATAGGATCCCATATTATTATCTGTGGTCCTCCATCAGGATCAACACCCATGGTGTAGTTTCCTGGTGAAGGATCACTGGCCGATTTCCATGATCTGGAAGCTCGGTACTGTCCTATTGCAGTATTCACTGGAACCTTCATTCCAGGCAAAAATGTATCAGTTGGGTGATCGAAGCTCTGCCAATGGGCCTTACTGGTATCACCAATACTTTCGTTGTTTGATAGAACAAGATTTCCTGTATTCTGAAGAATCGCTGCAGTGTTATTTGATAAACCTGAAACATTGGATGACCAGACTATAATGTTATTTCCATCCATAATAATCAAGTTACCATCAACTCCAATCCTCAAAATTCCGCTTCCGCTGGATATTGGACTGTCTCTATTTGCAACCCATGCAACTGCTTTCACATCGACCTTGTACCAGATCCCGACAAATCTAAAACTGGAATTTTCAGGACTAAAGAATCCCAGTTCAAAAGTCTCATCCCTAGATATCAACGTGTCACCATCCTCTATAGTTTGTCCTGCTCTGATTGTGTCAACCGCATAGCAAAACTGAGAAGAAGAATATAGAAGAAAGACTAATGAAGCAAGAATAGCAGAAACTGGGTTTTTGTTATTAGTCTCCATAGCATAGTCCTTGAGAAATGCAGAGATTATTGAGATCGTGGACGGGATATGTGTGGGAATTCTGAAAAGAAGATTCAAAGGGTGCACGTGTAGTTGAATTAGGAAGACAAGTTAGATTTAAAACCTGAAGAAAATAAACGAGGAATTTAAAAAAGTTATTCTGCAGCCACTTTAACACAAGTTGAAACCACTTTTGACAGAGTTTTATTGGGTTTTTAAGTTTTGACCATTGAAAACATTTATACGACGAATCAGAAAAGGTTGTTTGATTAGGTAATTCGTCAAGAAAATCGAACACTTCTAAGTCTAACCTCATGGCTTTGACCATCTCCAATGTGATGAAAATGATTTGAGGGTGACCTCCATTTGTTTCTCAGGCTAGAAGCATTTAAATTTACAGCAATGCACATATAAACAACAATAGCTTTGAATTCAAATGTTTCAATTCTGATGTGAGAGTAAATTTAACATTCTTAAATTCACATTATACATATGTTGCCAAGCAACATGTTGCACAATCAACAATAGCCGACCAACTTAATCGAGTAAAAGTTAAATGAGACAAGTTAAATTAAAAAAAAAAAAAGAAACCCTAATTAATGCTACTTATTTTTTATATTTTTTCCCTTAAAAGCTCCAAAATAGTCAAATGGCGTGTTGATACATTGCTATTTTAATCTTTTTAAAAGCTATATATGCAGGATTAATAAAGTGGAATTGTATCATATTTTTATGAGTCTTCAATAATTACCGAAAAAGAGAGATAAGAATACATTGTTTTCAATAATGAACAATAACAAGAAAAAGAGAGATACGAATAAATTGAAACATAGTAATGAATTTGTGCTAAAAATGTAACCCCGAAAAAAAAAAGTTCCTCTTTTTTCCATTTGAACATAAACAATTACGCAAGTTGGGGATGGCGGATTCCAAGGTTGGCTGGTTGCGTAAGAAGTTCAAAATGGACGGCCTGTTGGAGTTTGGAATTGGACCCACATTTAAAAAAAAAAAAAATCCTTGAATCATTTTACTTTTTAAATAAGTTTTTGTACTTTTATTATATTTAAATATATTTTATTTTTAATTAAAATATTGATTTACATTAAAATTTAATAATGCATAAATTAAAAATTAAAATATAAATTCGATGGTTGTAATAAAAAAATAAAAGTTATGGTAAAAGTTTAAATTTTTTTTGGGGTTATTTTAATCAAAAAATATTTTTTATGGAATCATAACTGTAAGAAATTATTAAAACGATCACGTGAAACTTTGAAACTAATTAATTATGATTATGAAGATAATAAAGTTGACTCAGGTTAATATCAAAAGGAGCCATCAGCCACCTTATGGGACCATTTTTCTGCCCTGCATTTGGACTCTTTTGGAATGACTTCAACCATGAAAGGGAATCTGTGGACCCTTGTTCATCCTCATCCGGGTTAAGCTGAGACTCTGAGGTTCCTGGAAATTTCTGGTTGGGTTTAACAAAAGAGAGGTCTAGTTAGATATATACCCGAGATTACTGTTCTAAATTAATATATTAAGCAATCGGATTTTCATAATGGAGCCCTAGTCAGAAGGTTCATTGATGGCTGCCGGATATGAATGACTGGCAAAGAAAAATCAATCACCAAAGACTTTGTAATTAAAACAAAAAAAAAAAAAAGTGGGGATTTTGGCAGGATATGCAACGCTGAGTACATCAGAAAACAGAGAATATTGAAATTAATGGAATATTTACATTTTTATTCAAGTTTATGAATTATTTTTAATTGTTTTCATATTTTCTTTTAACTTAACTTTAATACTCATAATAACAACATACTATTAAGTCATTGTGATAAAATATTTAAAGCATTAGTTTTAAGAAGTGAGTAAACAAACAAAGAACCGACGAGTGGTTGAGAAACGGCAGTTACTGCTTTGTGATGCCCCCATTTATATTATATTAAAATTAAAAAAGAAGGAATAAATTGATCGACAGAACAAATTTGTTTAAGTAATGGAAGGTGGACTTATAAGTTAGAGCTAAGCAACCTAAACAGAATAAATATAATCAAGGCACCAAAAAAAAAAAGGCAACATTTGATTAGTGTAAAATGCTTGTTTTTGGCCATTATTAACGTGCCATGCTGGCACGGCATTTTTTGATACTAGTGATAACTCTAGTTCACTGTAACCATTTTTGGCAGCAGCATTTAGTATAGTGACGCTCATCACGCTGCGCTCCTTGAGAGGAGCTTGTTTGACCCAAGGTATGCCTCAACTCTGAACTCCGACAACGCCGCAAACCTTTTGTTTTTTTTCTCTCGATGCACCCCAACCGACCATTCACGCACAATACCGCAAGTTCTATATCAATGGCTTATTCATAGAATCTTTTCCCCTTTCATTGGATGGTTCTTTAGGGTTTATATCTTTGCAAAATACCCACACAGCTGCCCGGCCGGGCATAGTTGGCTGTTCTTTACAAACTAGCAAAGCCGAAGAATCCCAAGATTAAAATTAACCCCACCACTAAGTGAATTTGCATATTTGGAATTTTTTTTATATAAAAGAAAAATGGATTCGGAAATTTTTTTATGCTATGTATGTGAACATAAATTTAATTTGTTATATAAATTGTGAGAATAAAATCTGTATATTATATATAAAGTTAGTTGAGTTCAATATGATTATATATTAAAAATATATAAAACTATAAATTTCAAATTCACAAATATAAGAATTTTAAATTTAGTATTAAATAGGTATGTGAAAAAAACCATGAATTTGAAAAATAATTATGCATGTTACATTTATATATGTTTTATCACATAATTTATACTATTTTTAAAATTCAAATTTATCTTTCGAAATTCAAGTTTCTAAATACAACTTTAATTCTATTTAATTTAATTCAAGGTCTAAGTAAAGAGAAAATGAATTTTTATCGTACTTTTTTTTTTCTGAAAATCATGTTTTCCAAAGTAATTATTTTATGGCATCAAACTCAACTTACAATGAATATGTAGTACTGAAAATGGAAGAGACTTATTTTTGCCATCTACCTAATTTCATGGTTATCAATTTAAACATGCATAATTTGGATGAGGTGAGCTATATATTGGCTGTTTCCAAGTTCACCACTTCATCATCTTATCCTTTGACCCATGATGTAGTTTAGAATTGAGTTATCTTTATATATATATATATATATATATATATATATATACAGAATTTTTAATTTTACAAGTGTGTTAAAAATTTATTATATGTTTTAAATTTTTCTAATTATTTTCTATTTTTAACATATTCTAAGCGTATGTTTTAACTCTATTGCTCATCTGATTCCTTTTATTCATTTGAAAAATTAGTCGCAGTGGTGGCAACTTTTGGATCATTTGAAAAATTATCATTCTCCATAAATACCTATGGACATGAACAAACAATTAATAAACAATTGAAAAATTATCATTCTCCATAACTATCTATTTTTGAATAATTTAGCATGCAAATGATAATACCTTAAAAAAGAAAAACAGTCGAATGATAAGCAAACAATTGAATTACCTTAGCTTATTGGTTTAAATTTTTTAAATCTCAGTTTTTCTAATGATCTAAATAGAGAAATTTCCTTACTAACAATCAAACAATTTAATTTTTTTTTAAATTGATTTTAATACATAAAATTTTCTTCTCCGATCTGAATATTGCATCAAAGGGGCCGACTTTATAATTCCAATGGCGTCATTCATGACATAATCTTACATGGCTATTCTTCTTCGTTATCTTGTCTTTTCCTAATAATCCTGTTGGCTTCTTTGACGGTTTCTGAGATATTTCCCGGGCTTTGCACTTGATTGAAGCACCTGCCGTTCATCTTGCCTTCTTATTATATCCATGCATGACCTACGGAGTTTTGGATATATGGAAACAGATCTTGAATCATATTCTGTTATTCTTGCATATTTTCATTGATCATAAGAATAATCCTATATAATAACTTCAAAACTAGTATAATAATATAGCACATCAAATTGGAGAAACCCAAGAAAATGGGGGAAACGCAACTCGATATAATACTATACCTAAAAAAGAGAAAAATCAACTCTATAATAATATTACTCAGTGGAAAAGATCTCAGTTATTTGATTTTTAGCTCAATTATGATGGGTGCAGAAGTCTTGTTAATTACTTATCCTGCTGGAACATTTTTGATCCATTTTCTGCATAAAAATCAACTTTGTAATATTGCTTGGCTAACAATCATCCGCTCTGTTAATAAAATGCTGATTTTTTTTTTTTTTTTGTATTTTTAATGACCAGTGTTTACTCCTATACCATCCATGTGAGGTTATAATTTACCCTTTTACTTTCATGGGGCAGCAGATGGGGAAAAAAAAAATCCGTATGGGATATGAGAACGAGTAGATTTCTATTCAGTTGAGGGAAGTATATTGAGAAACATGAAGTGGGATTTTCATGCCAATGTTATGCTGCTAATTCTCAAGTTGAAAATTCAGTTTTTTATCGAGCTTGCGCTCGATATATTATTGTGCTTCCGTCTGGTTCATTTGTAATGAGCCATGGACTTGGAGTGAAATCTTTTAGCCTCGGTGGCTGTGTAAATTCAACAGGAATATGCCAGGAGAGATTGTTTCTGGAGCCGTCGTCATGGACCTTATTATCAGCCCTGGAGGTCTTGCGTACGTCTTGGCATTCGGCCTGAAAAAGATGGGCTACAGCAATAAAGACACGACCATATATTGGACCCAAACTTGTACAATCGAACACTCCAAGGTTGTTCTTTGACATTTTGATTTACCAACAAATTCATTACTGTTCGATAGACATAACCTACCTTCATAGAAATGAAGGTAGCGATTCTAACTCTAGCAATGATTGCAAGTAAATACCAGGAAAGGAAAGCAATCAAAGTTAAAGTCGGCAATTATCTAACTACTAATAAAAGACCAATTAGTAAATGTTTTCCACCAAAAAAAGTTCAATGACGAAAGAGATTTGAGATTATATTAGAAGGTAATTACGTCTAATAACAACGAAAAAAAAATTACAAACGTTTTATCCCTCCTTTTCTAAATTTTCAATTATTTCTTAACATGTCGATGCATTTGATCATTGTTACATAACAATATGACGTTCATAAATTAAATTAAAACAATCATCTATATATGTTAAGAAATTTATTTTTTTAATGTATGTGTGTTAAGAAATGCATTGACTGCATTCATATTAAACCTTTCGTCAATAATTAAATAATTATAGGATGTTAACTTTAGAAAACTGGCATCCGAAGCAAATCAATCTTTATGTGGAAAAGAATACTAATTGGTACGGCCTACAACCTTCCCGCATGCAACTTCGAGGAAGGACGACAAATTTCATATACACAACGAGACAAACTTCTGAAAACGAACTTCATTATGTTTTTGTCTCCGTCTTTAATTTGTTCTTGTTAACACTCTTTCCTGGAACATTTCTTCCGCCCCACCCCCCCCAGCTTTATTCTCTTTCCATCACATATAAATACTCCCCCACAAGTTACTCCTTTTGTACTAAGCAAATTTCCATTTCAAAATCATACAAAAAACCAGTAGGTTCTTTTTTTTTTTTTTTTTTTTACGTTTAATAAAAGAAATTAATGGCATCTCAAAATGGTGTAGTGTTCGAAGATTTTTTCCCTGCCATGGTAGAGAAATTGGGTGCTGAAGGCTTTATGAAGGAGCTGTGTAATGGGTTTCAATTGCTTGTGGATGGAGATAAGGGAGTGATCACTTTTGAGAGCTTGAAGAGGAACTCGGCATTGCTTGGTTTGCAAGATATGAGCGATGAGGAAGCGATTTGCATGCTGAGAGAAGGTGATTTGGATGGGGATGGTGCTTTGAATGAGATGGAGTTTTGCACTCTTATGCTTAGGTTGAGTCCGGAGTTGATGAACAGTTCAAGAAAATCATTGCTAGAAGCTATTGTCAAAGTCAATTTCTAGACCGTTTATCAAGCCACTAAGCGTTTTGTCTGAAAGTATTAGAAGTGCTTTCATGTTGCTTTTATTTTCATAATTTTTCGCTCCATCATTTGCCAATCATGGACACCCCTTTTTTCAATTTAGCAAGAGTTCTATAGTAGTACATTTTTATTTCTCTCCTATGCGAAATTAAGGGCCCATCAATTTATAGTGCTTAAAAGTTGGCCCAAATTTGCCCAACCTTTATTCAATATTTAAAAGGCCGGACCAAACCTGATCCGCCCAATTGCGAACATTTTTTTTTGCGTTATTCAGCTCCAAAAATATTGGACATTATATCTCTGAAATTGTTGATGTGTTGCTCATTATGTATAAATTAATAAACAAAAGTGTCCAACATTAAGTAATTGGGATCAAAGTTGGAGTTCTTGTTTCACTCTTCCAAACTACAACAGTAAGCAACTGCATACTCAGAACTCATTTTAAGCGAACGGCAAACTTATTGATGCTAGAAGAAACTAGAAATCCGATTGGGACAGGTCTCATTGTCCATCTTCCAGGAACGTGAATCTAGACAAACACCAAGTGAAGGTAACCAAGGACAGTGAATCGTTTCAAACCTTATCTTAAATTTGACATTTCTAGTTCCAGGGCTACAATTTGAATTGAAAAAAGCATAGCAACTTCTTAGCTAATCGCTAACATTTGAAGTTCCGAATCACTTCAATTAACCTTTTATTGCTAACTGATAAGAAGGATTGAGCTTAATTTATTACCGCTCGGTCATAGGGATAGACAATTGTTGCTGCCAATATAATTAATTTCATGTTGCCGATCGTATTAATAATAGGACAGGGTAGTTCATTTCCCGTTAAACCGGAAGCCTGCAATGATTAAAAAAGGAGAGATGTCTTATCAGACAGTTTAAGATTAATAACCTCTGATTCCAGGAAGAAAACCTCGCATGGGTTACAAGTTACCATAAAATTTACACTTTGTCTCCCCCTCCCCTCCCCTCCCCTTTCCCTTCTCTCCTCTTAACTACCGCCATCACTGATGATTACTCCGCCGCCGTGATTATTTTAGGTAAAAGGATAATATTTGTTTATTAAATGCAGTGGTTACATCGTACATGTCCCCTGAATATGCGGTGAGAGCCCAGAGGGTAATTTTTCTAAAAAAAAAAAGGAAAAAAAACCTGATGTATTTAGCTTTAGTGCATTAGTCTTAGAGATAGCTATTGATTAGAATGTACATTAGTTTTCATAATGAAAATTGTAACGATTCCTGACGGCCGATAGCGAACTAGCTACTTCTTTAAAAGCTGATTTTTGTTCGAGAAAGAATTGCTGATCACTCTAGCGGCTATCTCAAAATTAAAGAAGAGTCATTCTTCCTGTAAATTACAGATTGAATAACTAATTTTTAAAGTGTTAGGATTACTGTCTCCTTGGACTTGTATTGTCTTCTAAATCACGAATCACTCACTAATTAGTTGTTATATTAAAGATGAAGAGGATAGAGGGAAAATTTGTTGGAAGCATGAAGTATCACAAAGAGACAAAAAAAAAACAAGAATAAGAAAGGATCATATTGAAAAGTTTTCTCTAAAGATTCAACGTTGATAATGGGAAAAAAAAAGGGTAAAGTTCCCAATACTGGTAACTCTGCAGTTTATTAGTACTTAGTTTAACCCCTGCTTTGAATAAAAAATAAAAGATCACCAATTAGGAACCTTCGTTTCAAACCAACAATAGCATAATGCTGATTCTCAAGCATCGAAAGCATTGCTAATTAATCAAAAGTAGACCTTGTTTGCATCAGTTGAATTAACCAGAGAGAGGCATTGGTCATTGTCTTCCTTGACAGTTAATCCTAACGGACTGTATTATTCATGATTCTGGATGGAATGGTTGAAGTGACTGCAAGCCAGAGAAGGCTTTCATCAAAAGAAACTTTGCCCACCACCCCTCCCACTGGCACTGCCCAAAACCAATTTTGTTCTCTTTGATATGTTCGATGGAAAATTTACTCTACAGCTATCCACTTACAAGTTTTTGGCATCCAATCATCATACCAGAGAGGAAGATTTCATAAGCAACCAAAAAATGAATTATGGGCATTAGACTGATTTTAGGGTTAGACTCTGAAATCATAATGAGCCAATCATTTCTTAACTAAAAATTTAAGCTGATAAATTAATAATTAATTGAAATAAACTTTCATTATTTTCCTAACAATACAAAAAAAAAAAAAAAAAAAACGTTTCTGTTTTTGTAAAAGCCTACTTATGACTTAATTGCCTACATCTTCTTTTGTTTTTTCCTTTAATTACTTTAGGTCAATTGCCGCCATCCTTAAAAGAACTAGAAGAGACAAAAACTCTATGGCAGGACAGTTCAAAATTGGAAATGGATCGCTCATAAGAAGTTTCTCATTATTAACCGGATCAACAAGCATCAAGGCTCATTCTCAACCCCCCCATTAATTTCATGGTCAATACACAGAGAATCATTCAAGGAAATTACCTAAAATCTCAACACACAATAACAATTCCTTACTTCAACATTATCATAAATCATAAAAATAATAATCTGTTGACAACCTAATATTGATTAATTATATTTAAAGCTTTTAAATATAATCACAAGGAAGGTGTGAAAGAACATTTTCTAAATATATTTTCAACTATTCTATTCCCATGGTGTACTTAATGTAGCAATAGTGCTTTTCATGCAGTATCCGTTTGGATGAACTGGAGAGGAAAGCGACTCTTCTAACTTACCCAACGCTTGATATTTTCAATATAAAAAAATACCTAGTAACATTTATGAAGGAGGCATAAATGGGGTTCGTATTTGCCCCCTCACTTTTGATTTCACGTCAAATTTATCAATTACTTGACACAATCTGATGACCCTGACATGCAAAGTGCGATTCTGTAATCCATAGCTGGTGGCTCAAAACTAGACAAAACTACTTGTTTTAAAACTAGTATGGTGTTCCAGCAATTGCCCGCATAAAACCAAAACTTTTTCTAGTAAGTTGAATAAAACCTGCGTCACCCGCTGGTACCTCTCCCCATGCAACTTCGAGGAAGGAGAACATTTTCTCAAACGAAACCGGCCTCGAATTTATACCCCAGCAAAAGGCCGGCTGCAACAACCTTCCCAAACAACTTCCTCTTACCTGTACATTCGTTGTCATCGACAATCCTTCTTCATATATTTTTGTTTCCTTTCATTCTAAGACTTTATTCCCTTACACATCATGTAAAGTTATAAATACCCGATATCTAATCGGCCTTTTCTCTATTCCCCCATTGCTTGCATTTGAAAATTTTTACGCGTTTACGAATGGCAGCACAAAATGCGATCGTGTTCGAGGATTTTTTCCCTGCCATGGTGGAGAAATTAGGCGCAGAAGGGTTCATGAATGAGCTGTGTAACGGGTTTCGGTTGTTGATGGATGGAAACAAGGGGATGATCACTTTTGAGAGCTTGAAGAGGAACTTGGCTTTGCTTGGGTTGCAAGATATGAGCGATGAAGAAGTGGTTTGCATGTTGAGAGAAGGGGATCTGAATGGAGATGGCGCTTTGGATGATATGGAATTTTGTACTTTAATGTTCAGGTTGAGTCCTGCGTTGATGAAGAGCTCAAGAACATTGTTGGAAGAAGCTTTAGTTAACGAAATGTAATCCTTTGTTTGCATTCCAAAAAGTCTTGTTCTTGTTCTAGGGCATCATTTGCCAAGCTGATTTGCCCGTGATGAAATGCTGAAATAAAAAAATGACAACGTAGCTTCTCTTTTCTCAAAATTTTTTTTCCACATTAGTATTTCCTTTTCCCTGATATGATTGAGAAGCTATTATATGTCCAGCATTTAAAATTTTTGGGTTGCAAATATATATTATATGATTGAGAAACTACTATATATATTATAATATATATATATATATATATATAAGTGATGCGTGATCTTGTAAAAGAAGCAAATTGATGAAAAAATTCTGGTGAGAACTAGTTGACTATGGTATTGTTTTGTTTCCATTGGTTATTTTTTGGCAGTTTCTTTTTAAGATTAAAATCGGTATGAGTTGTTTAAGAATTTCAGTTTTTATCAATGTTTTTATCGAAAAAAAAAACGAACCTAGCAAAAGACAAAAGAGGAAATAAACAAGAAATGAGACATCTTTGATTCTTTTCCATACTCCTTCAGGCAATTTTGATAATTGAAGTCGAAGATATTTTATGTCACGCCCAATCCCGAATTCTAAGATGTAAGAGCCATCACGTTCTTTAAAAGTATGTTAAGGATACACATTCTAACATTTCTGGTTATGACAGCGAGAACTCTATAACACAAAACAAATAAAACTTTGCTTAAGTCTTAAACATCATAAATATATCTATAAAATGTTTTAAAATCTTTATCCTTTAAATACGATAACTAGAAATCTTCAAATTATTTAGCCTAGTAGCAAGCCTAAAGCTCCACAATAGCATAAATGCTAGCAACGAGTCTCACAATCCTAAATTTTTCGTAAATGATTATTTAACTAGTAGCATTCCTCAACATACGAAAGAAAATAATAAATTAACGAAATGAGTATAAATACTCAGTAAGGGACAAACCTTCTCCACTAACCAGGTCAATATATGGTACATATTTATAGATGCTAAGTCGTTTTGAAAAGTAGTCAAACCATTTTTTTCTCACAAAATAGATTTAGGCATCAATATTTCATTTAAATACTAAGATATTCAAATCCAATGATGAAATAAATCTTCAAATTCAAATAACGTAGATGAAAAATAAATAATGTAAACCATTATGAACACATATTCAAATTCGTATTCACATACAAAGACATACGATGTACATATTCATGAACACATCATATGCATATTCAAACTCATTTTCACATACAAAAACGTATCACATACTGATTCATTAACGTGTCCATATACATTTTCAAATTCAAATTTAAATTCAAATTCATTGGGCAACAACCACTTCACCCTAGTGGCAAGGTTCATATTCATAATGTCACCTCGAAGAGGTTAAGCATGATAGTAACATGTTGTACCATTGTATTCATCCCCATTGGCAAGGTTAAAAACATGGTCAAGTTAAATAACATTGAGCTACAACTACTTTCACCCTAGTGGCAACGTCCATATTCAGAATGCAACCTTGGAGAGGTTAGGAGCATCCTAGCATGTGGTACCATTATATTCATCCCTAATGGCAGGGTCCAAAATGTGGCCGAATTCATATTCACATACAGGAACACATTCAAATACGAACTCATAAACATATTCATATGCATAATTAATTTCAAATTCATTAAGCAAAGTCCATATTTATAATTTCACCTCGAAGGGGTTGAGTACAATACTAGCATGTAATACCATTGTTTTTATCTCCAATGGTAGGGTTTAGAACGTGGCCAAGTCAATGAACATTGTGCTATGACCACTTTCACCCTAGTGGCAAGGTCTATATTCAGAATGCAACCTCGAAAAGGTTAATACAATACTAGCATGTACTGCTATTGTATTTATCCCCAATGGCAGGGTCCATAATGTAGCTAGATTCACAAAACCAATGGCCATTTCTATCCAATTAACATATAAATTTCAAAACCATAATAACAAAGACCATTTATTGAGATCATATTCACATCAAGCACAATTTCTATCATATAAATTCAAGACATATTAATCAAGGAACAATAAAATCATCAATTTATAGCTTTCAAGTCATTTCACATTCACTATATTCATTCAAAATAATTCATATGAAGACCCATTCCATATAACATGTACAAATTGATTTTTGGTTTATTTAAAGCAAATATGCAGATACATTTGTGAAACTACTAGAAATTCGGTAAGTCACTCACTTGGTAAGTTGACTCTAATAAATCAAAAACTTTAACCAAGGTAAAATTAAGGACCTATTAGTCCAAATAAATCATAATTATCATAAGATTAAATAGTTCAATGTTTTCATGCACATGTCCCTAGTACATCTTTCAAGTTAATAAAACTTAATCCGGTTTCCATACTTAGAAAGGTCACATTTGTATCCTAAATTATTTAATCTCAAATTATACCTCTAGCTGTACTTATCAAATGCTTAAAAACTTAATTAAGGTTTTATCATGTCTGATAAAAGGTTTAAATTATTCATTCAATTTTTTTATAAAATAAAAACTTTATTCATTTATAAAAACATAATTAAAATCCATAAAAATAAAATTCAGGTCATTTATAGCAAAACAGATCAAATGTTAATAAAAATTTATTTTTTTAAACATTAAAATTACACTCACTAATTTATAAAATTTTAGAAAATCTTGTTCATTTGGCCTAATTTGAGCCTTTATATCTCACAATCTAGATTGAATCTAGAGTTCTATCTTATACCAAAATGAAGGCTATATATCATACTTCATCATGAAATCAAATCAAGGACTATGATGGATGAAAATGCATTTTTGGAAAGCCAAAATTTGGCTGATCTCCACTGTGTTACCCAGATTTCTAGGTTTCCATGGTCATTTGGCTTAAGTTTGGCTTTCATTTCTCTCAACGCATAAACCCCCAGATCAAACCAATAATACCCGTTTAAATTTCACATTTCATACTACAAAACCGATTCAAGAATTGACTAAATCCAATACCGCAAAATGGATTTCTAATAGCCTAAATTTGCTGGTTCATCACTGGTTGAACCCAAAATCAAAATTATCAAATCTTACAATCTACCAAACCAAATCAAATAAAACTTGTTTCATTAAAACCCTTAGGTTGAGAGCTTTCTAATGGTGAGTTTGCATGTTGGAAAAGTCGCCGGAAAATTAGCCGGCCATGGATGCAAGCTTAAAGCTTTAGTTTTTCCATTACCATGCATACAACAATAAAAGACAAGAAGAGATAACTATAAAGCTAACCTTAAATTGATGATGGAGGATTACTCCTTGGTTCACCTGTTCCAATTTCAGACTCCTCTATTTTTTTTTTCTATTTTGATTGTTTTTTTCCTTTTGTTCCCTCTAAAGTTAAAAAAGGAAGACATATACTCTCTTTTTTCCTTTTTTTTGGTACTTAAAGCCTTGCCAGTATCTCAATTTGCATATATGACCTCATTGTAATACTAAATTGTGGGTCTTTCATTTTACTTGCAAGTTGCAGCGGTGAATCAGACCCTTAGATAATGTTTAGTTTTAGTCTCAGACATAAGAACTCTCTGACTCTCAAACTCCTGGTAAAAAGAAAAAGCAAAAAAAGATAGGCTAGGCTAGGCTCAGTTGTTCAGGGCTTTTTCTAGCTAACGAGTCCAATAGAGACATAAAGGGGTAATTGTTGTGAATATCAACATAATATAGTTGGCTGCATTCACTATAGAGACCTATGCTTTGGCCCGAAAAACCATAAGCGGAATTAAAACCAATTGTTTTTTAGGAGGGGGG
>JBBYHM010000004.1:6310302-6345613 GCA_038381775.1 Adansonia rubrostipa | reverse complement strand
AAAACAAGTGTTTTTTAAACCCCCCCCCCCCCCCCCCCCCAAAAAAAACTAAAAGTTTTTATTTGTATTTAATCCTCGACTACACTCTAGAGTAGAGTGATGGTACAAGAATTTATTTCGACGTGATGGCAATAGAATGGGGACGGCTATCTATGGAGAAGGACCCAATAGGCGAATACCTAGCTTGTGGAGGTTACCCATCAAATGTTAGTACAAACTTCAACTATTTATAGAAAAATGGAAACAATTAAACAAATATCCAGGTCGAAAATTGTTGATTTTTTTGGTGAGTTTCAGCATTTTATTTACCATGTATCATTTTAATTATGATTACTTATATTTACTTATAACATATGTTAGAGAAATTCAAATCCTAACATGTAAAAATTAAGCATCCTCTATCTAAAAAATTTGAAAGCTTGTCAAAGGTCCATCCCATGTCTATCATTTTTGTAAGCTTAACTTAATCATGGCTGCTTCAGTCGGCCTAACAAAAAAAAAAAAAAACTCTTACGTGTGCTTTGCCATTGGCAGATGCCCCGTTTTGCATACACAAGCTTCCAAGAAAGTGAGAAACTACCCGTGTTTCGGAAATTGGTGATACGTGGAAATCGTGGTCATCAAAAAGTTTTTTTTTTGTGGGTTCTCAAAAGCATGAGCGGCTTCCCACATGAGCCATTGATTAAATCTTTAGGTGGATATAGTTGCAGTATGAATCTTATGCCCGGTAATTATCTTCAGAATCTTGGACTGATGTCATTCAGCCACCCTTTTTTCCTGTTTCCAATAGTTAATTGGTTGAGTGGTAAACTGTCACCCTCTCCATTTCACATCATTAATAAAAGAGATGCTTTGAAGTTTTATATCACTCAATTTCGTGCTCCATGGGAAGAAAAAAGAGGCTTCTCAGCCACCGGATGAAGCAAGTTTAACCTTGTCCACATGTAATATATTGCAATTGACGCCGACGAAATCAAAGCCTAGGGAATATGAAGCCACCATTGATCAGGTTCTGGTCCACCACCATCTCGAGTATCATAAACCTGACAAAGCTGATCTTCAAAGAAGACATATTCATCCATATCTTATTGTAGTAATCACTTTCATCATGCTGCAATTTTTCGATCAGACACAAGGATTCATGTGGTGTTATAACACGAGAAATAGCGGAACATAAGCTATGGAAGTTGAACTTAGGGGTGAAAATCCAGTTGTTCATGACAAAACATAGAGTAAAAATCAATGATATTGGTCAAGAATAGGAAGACTAGAAGTCAGAGGTGAAGAGATAAGAATAAGATTATAAGATCAGCAACATGTTTTGTCGAACTCATTAAAAACTGTAGATTGGACTTTGTCAGATTACTAGCCACTAGAAAACCTTAACTTAAAAGCTGAAATGGAGCATCAAAAGTTTACTAATTTGGTTATTGTTTTGAGTGAAAGTTCGTGGGAATCAGAAAAGTTCCAAAATCAAAATTTGATCATTGATAATTCCCATTGTCATCTTCATGTAATGACAAGGGTTTAATCCAGTCAGTAATTACATTGAAAAATTGAAAGAAATTTTCCATACATACATATATATATATATGTGTGGATACTTAATAAGATCTTTATCAAGGCCTAATTTGGGTCAATAATGAAGCAGACAAGTACGTTTCTCTTGACATGAAAATATGTAGGTAGACAGTAGGTGAAACCTGAGTCCGGTAACATGAACTTTGTCACTCGACAAGTGCAATTCGGAGAAACACCAACTTCTGGAACCATCCCAATTCCCAACCAATTAGTCCCCTAACAGGAAATTTAGTAAACGTTAGCACGATGTCCATAGAAATTGATAATTCACGGGGATTCAGACAAGTGTCATATGTGAG
Source organism: Adansonia rubrostipa (assembly GCA_038381775.1). NCBI lineage: Eukaryota > Viridiplantae > Streptophyta > Magnoliopsida > Malvales > Malvaceae > Adansonia > Adansonia rubrostipa. Next base: position 6,343,733 of record JBBYHM010000004.1, on the reverse strand, counting down.
TACTGTGCGCAGCTGGCATGATGCGCCCGCCAGGGGAATATTGAAATTGACAGAAGGTCCACAGTGACAAAGGGGCAAGGGGCTTATCTTTCCTATTTTTTAATTGTAAATATAGATATTAAAATTTAAATTTAAATTTTTTAAACCTCATTTTTCAAACATAAAATGCATGAATTAGTTAAAACCGTGGCGTCTTTCGTCTTCAAATTGTGCTTAATAGTTGAGAAGTAGACTTTGCTGACTCGAAGAAAGGAAACTTGTCAGGGCCAGTGCTGGACGACTGGACCCCAGGCTTATGACTAGTATTACGAATTAATTATCGAATAGAATATCACGTGTTAAGCTCTGGGTGGGTATTGAATGTCCACAACATTAAAACCCCACCTAGGAAATTTTAATGCAAATCCCCCTCTTTCCCTTTGTTTTGCTTCGTTTTATTTTAAGTTTGCAGATTTCCTGAAATCAAGTTCTTTAATTATAATTAGAAGGCTTTTTTCTATTAAAAAAGATCCATTTCTACTCATTTACCAAACTTTTTGAAGAATTATAGTCAATGAAGTAAACATGGTTTTGTCTTGTTGGTATCGACCACAAATTTCAAACAAACACATCCATATGTTGCTGCAGGTTATTGGTGCATTACTTCCATCTCGAAGAGAGAATTCCCATTTCTAAGATATGAGATTTATGAAAATATAAAATTAAAAAGAAACTAAAAATAAAAAATATAAAAAATAATAAAAAAATTTATACATAAATTTATATTTAATACATTAACATATACGTATAAACATATAGTCATAGTTATTGCGTTAAATATAAATTTTTATATATATAACGAAAACAGAACATATAGGCATAAAATTCAGTGAAGGATATGGAAATCCAAGCTTGAAGGCAATTCCTCTCAAAACAAGAAAAACAAAAATGAAAAAGTGTGAGCTTTGCAATTCTCTGGCAAAGATGTATTGTGAATCAGATCAAGCCATTTTGTGCTGGGACTGTGACTCCAGAGTACATGGTGCTAATTTTCTGGTTGCTAAGCATTTAAGAACTCTTCTTTGCCACCTCTGTCAATCTCCTACACCCTGGAATGGCTCCGGACCAAAGCTTGGCCCGACTGTCTCTGTTTGCAACAATTGTGTCAATAGAAACGCTAGTACAGAAGAGAAGATGAAGAATGAAGAAACACTGGATGAAGACGATGATGAAGATGATGTTAATGATGATGATCTTGATGGGGAAGATGACGGTAGTGAAGACGATGATGGTGGTGATAGCGGTGACGACGAAGAGAATCAAGTGGTTCCATGGTCATCTACGCCAGCAGTTTCCAGTTCTTCAACAAGTGAAGAATGCTCCACCTGGTTTGGCAGCAGAACCCAAGAAAGTGCCTCTCAGTCAAGAACAGTTCTTTCATGGAAGCGCATGCGTGACACTGTAGACCCCGGTTCTCGAGTAAGCCATTCTTTTTACCGAGTCTTTCTTTCTTAATTTCACTTTAGTGATCCTGACAAATCTTGAAATCTCTCATTCATCTAAACCAGAAACCAGATTTTTTAAACATTTCTGAAATTCTGTTTCGAAGCAGGACCACCCAGGCTGCTCGTATTCTCCACAACATCATGAATTTGTCAAATGAATCCAGCCTGTTTAGACGCTTTTAGGTCTCACTGAAAGACCAGAAAAATAACAGCCAAAGACTCTCTCAAGGGATTACAGAAGGCCATGGTTTGCTGGAGACATATGAAGAAGTCAACAACACTGCTTTGATATCTGCAAATGAGCAAAGGCTGCTTCATTCGATGTTAATGGCGTTTTAACTGAAACTTTCTCATTAGAAGTCAGCCAATCTTGACTAATCTGTATTTGGTGAATTTAATTAAAGCAGAAATGTATGTCTTTTTTATTTCTTATTGAAATATCAGCTAATTAGTTTCAACTTGAAATGTATGGTTGCAACTTGCTAGTGTTAAAAGAGGCAAACAACAGCTAATAAATGTTGTTCTTGGAAACTTGATTCAATTTTTTGACCTCAACCTAGGATCACATGTTACTTATTGGAATCGAGTAATCAGGTATCATTTATTTAAGGGTAAATTGCACTGTGATGATCAGATTTGCCATGGCTGTATTTAGTTTTAATTCTTTTAATAAGAGAGCTCCAAATCTCCATAACGATGGCAAACAGCTTCATTATCCTTTTTCCACTTCCAACGCATTTCGATGGAATCAATGCAAAGATAATGCTATCAATTGTGACCAAAGCAATTCCCTTTCTTTAATTACTGTACTTCTCACCTTCGTAATTTGGTATCCAAGGTTTGATTTACCAAATTATTTGGATTACAACACTTCAAAAACCTGATAGTTTACATTCCAATATATAGTTTGGACAAGTGGCAATTCCGGTTCTACCTCATCCTGGACAATGCTTAAGTCCAGGAAATCAGTGGGGACCATTTTGTAGTGCAAATGTGGATAGCAATTGCGCTACAAACAATTGAATTTGGTTTGATTGTTTGACCAATAAAATCCAAAATTCCTTTTCTTTAGTTCACCAGTGTGCTTCACAAAGACAACCGTTGAAAACTAAAGAGGAGAGGGCGGTATCTACAGTTGTTGGGAACACATTTCCCCTACCCACGTCGGGTCAAGTTAAGTATTAACTAATTCAAAACTTATTTTATTATTTAAAATAATATTAATAAATTAAAAATTATTTTTATATTAATATTTATAATTAAATTAAAAATTTTAATTATTTAAATAATAATTCAGATCGAATCTAATTTTTTTCTTCTTCCAAAAGTATTTTTTTTTTTTTTCATGTTTGAAGTCATTTTAATGCAAAGAAATTTATTAGCATACGCATTCTCAAGGCGCACTCCCTTTGTTTCCATTTGAATTTTGAGAGTTTTGGACAGACAAAAATCCCATGACTTGAGGAGGTCAGTGGCTTCATTTGGTCCGCACACGTTGACAGGCTTATTGTATAAAAAATCCAATGTCTGTAATCCTACAGAAGAAACATAGCAAATTAATGAAGGAAAATGACTGTTTCTTTCATGATTGTCTGCTTTGAATTCAAAGCTTTGTTCAACACTATCCCTTCAAGCTAGTGACATAGTTAATGATTCAAATACTGTTTTTCCAGGCTTCTTAGCTAAACTTAACAAAAAAAAAAGGCAACTTAAAAGCATTTGAATTTTTTATTCCAGTGATCACCATAACTTTAGCCTGCAAATCACAGGGCGACATGGGCTTGCATATAAGAAGTAGTTCATCATTTCCCCGTTTAATTACTCTCTTCTTTAGAATTGAATTCAGGTTTCTTAATTAATTATATATATTTTTGCAATGAATACTATCTAAAGCAATATCTTGGGACTTTAATCATTAGGCAGCTTTGCATCAAAATCCCACCATCCCTTTCACCCTTACTGTTAATTTAATTTATCTTTAGTATTAACATATTTTAATTTGGAGCTAACCTCTAAGGAGATTCATTGAGCCAGACAATGTATTATATTACTACAAACAAAACCATTTTCTTTAACGGTTAAAACCTAAATTTTGTAGTTCAATCTCAGCTAATTTTTATCACTTTAAGTTCTCATATAACTTATTTTAGAATAATTACTTCTTATTATTTGATTAGAGTATTGCCCAATCATTTCAATCCTTTGATCAATTCGATATTCAAATCTGATTATGTTCTCTTAATGATAAAGTCTGAGTTTTGGAAATGAAGGAAACCTTCCGACACCTCCACGTGCATACCATAAAATAATCATGAACATTTACAAGTTGCTTAACAAAACAAGAGAAAAATCAACATAAAATTAAATTATTAATTATGTTAAAATTTTAAATATAAATATAAATTAATATTTTGTATTTATTATATTCTTTTTATATATATTAAATGTATCATATTTATATTTTATTTTTGTATTGTATTTAAAATTATCGTAAATTTGCTTGTAAATGGCTTTGGTTGATATATTTGGATTCCATTTTCTCCCAAGCTATAGATTTTGTTTGCCTTTTTTTTTTTTTTTTTTTTGATGTAAAAATGACAGCCACAAAGGAGGATTAATGAATATCTTCTCCCCTGTATGTGTCATTTGGTCAGTGTGGCTCATAAAGATGAATAAAATTTCTCTCGCATTTTCAAACTGCTTTGCTTTGTTGACTTTGAAATTGCTTCCCTATTTTTCTTAATACACATAGATGATGGTGAGAAAAACATTGTTCAAGTCTCACCATATTTAAATATGGTACCTGCCTATATATATTAATCAAAGTTAAAAAAGAGAAAAACACATTAATGATCTCTCCGGATAACTTACTCATCCACCCAAACTTTACGGATATACAAAGGCAAATGTTGTAAAACCCTTTTTTTTTTTTCTTTTGTTCATACAAGACAAGTTCAAACATCCAACTTACTAAATTTCCATGGTATCCTCCTTGTCGCTTGTAAAGCCTCCTGAATATCTGTAACAAGCAGCCAACTAGCGAAGCATGTCATATACTCATATTTCACCGAGAACAGCATATGATCGATGATATCAACACCTATAAGAGAGAAGAGAAAGAGAGGGAAAAACATTGCCACGGCTTCGTCATAGTGTGCGTGAAATTTCGTATTCTGATGGCTACATTTATGCAACACTGGCTGCGAATTAGATATGATAGGGCTAGATCGATCAAATCACTATAAAACACAAAACTCTCCACATGTCGGTTTATACAGTTTAGTAATATTTAATCAGGCCGATCAGCCAGATAACCACCAACCAAAAGTTCCTTCTGCTTCAAGCTGAATGGAACTTAATTAAAATGGTGGGATTATGCTTGAAAAGCTTCTAGACGCCAGAGAAATATCCTCAAGATAATAACAATCTTCAACTATATGTTTCATGTTATTCTCGATGCAAAATCTTATCAGTTTTGGAGCAATTTGGGAACCTCAGATAGACTCTTTGGGTGATTCAACAGAAATAAAATTAATTAGTTATTTCGAGACTGACCAATTTGTTGCTTGATACATATATGCACGTGGATATATAGCTAGCTTTACCTACTACTAAAATAACTGATTTGAGCAATGCTCAGAGGAGCGACAGAAAGCCATCACAATTTCCATGAAATACAGTACATCATAAAATCCCAGATCGACTAGTAGTCCAGAATTATGGCCAACTTGTTTTGTCATCCTAAATATTCAGCTTCTACCGCCACAAAATATAAAGTAAGGGCTGCCAAGAAAACTCATTTCGTCCAGCCCAATGATATGCAGGATAGCAGACGCTACCCACAAAGAGCATAAAAAAAGGTTGATAATTATATGACGAGGTGTTACCAAATAGATTAATCGCTGTGACAAAGGTGGGACAAATGCAAACTTAAACATCAATAGGCAACTTCATCAACGGACATGCCAAAATCGAACTTCACCTAAGTTACCATAAGCGCACCATTTGCCTTTTTGAATGAAGTCTTAGTTCTTCATTTTGATTACCAACACCTAGGAAAAGAAAAGAATGACTCTTCTTTCTCTGTTTGTTTTTAGAAGGAGATTAAGGTAAGACACTGCAGAGTGAATCATTTGAAAAAATAAATACATGGAGAGTAGGTCTAAGCTAAGGTACTTCTAAGTGAATCCTATTTATCAATTACCACGGATACATTACCAGGAAAAGCACCCACTAACACAAGTAGTAGAGCTAGAGAACCGTGGATTTCTGAAGGAATGTTGACCCTTAAAAGAACTTTGTCTATCAAGAGGAGCTCCTTGCTCCATATACATGATAAGCGATTCTGTTATAGACCAACTTAATGGTGGAGCTAACACAGGTCTTACAACCCAATCAGTTTAATGGTTGTAAACCAACAACATGAACTAGTTCTCAGAAAGGGTTATGGACCAGTCTTGGTCGGGAAGATTCGATCAACAGAGATAAGAACGAGATAAAGCGAACATTGAATAAGAATCTGCTTCAGTTATTTGACCCATATGCATAAATGCATAAATGCAGTAAAAAGAGCATTTAATTTGCATGTGAAGCACCAACTAGGTACAGTATTTTGTGCAAACGATGAAACCATCAAACTCAACTGAAACATAGCAGAACTAAAGTTAACGCATAATTTCAGGATGTGCTCTTCTTTTTTCTCTGTAACAGAACATCTTACCAGAATTGGCAAACACTTTGATCTTTGAATTTAGGGAATTAAGAGAAATTATAAAGAATGCAATGACATAGGAGAAGCTAATCAATGTTGTACCATAGGTTACAATATGGATTCCGAAGTAAATGACCTTTAGGGCTCATTAGAACACGACAGAAATGCATCAAATGAAATGAAATGCGTGGCAAATAAAATGTTACTCGCAGTATCAGTAGTCTTATAAAACAAAGTGCAAACATCAATTTAAAGTGTGTGAGCAAGCACTCAGCAGACAAATGCTAGTTAAGTAGAATGAGAAAACATAAAACTGAAATAGACTAAGTGGAGTCTCAAAGATGACATATAGAAGATATTTTCTCTCTAATTAACAAACATTTTTGCTCACAATTTTAACAGGACAACACATTTACAGTTTAGCATTGAAAGGTTTTTGGCAATTAAGACAAATCAGACGAAATGCAACTCAGGTGCAACCCAATGATGCAAAAGAAAAAGAAAATCACTCTAATAACACTGATCAATATGCAAATTGAGATGCAATGTAAACAAATTCAAATAAATTGAACAGAATTGTTACAGAGAGAGACAATACTTTTCCCCAAAGTTCCTAATCAACAATCTGACACAACCATTGAATAAGAGATGCTTAGTCATATAATTAGAAAAATCCCTCTCGCCTCTTCAATTTTCCTGCTATGAATAGAATCAAGAACACAACAATGAGCTTGCCCTACTTAGGTGATCAAACAATGACAATTTATGCCATAAATAATGATGAAATTACAGGGAAAAAAAGAAGAAGCAAACCTCAGTGTTTATCCGGGCTATCATGAAGCATCTGTTCCTCTTCCTCTACTAAAGGACGTAAAGCTTCTCCATCTTTATTCAATTCAATTTTCCCATCGCCATTATTGTCTTTCTCTTCATCAGGTAACCTCACAACAATCAAGGGACAAGCACAGTGGTAAACACAATAATCACTCACACTTCCAAGCCTCCCTTTGGCACTACTCTTCGCAGATCCAATCCGTCTACTCCCCATAACCATAGCACTCAAACCCAACTTTCAACCCCCAAAAAAAGCCTTGCCTTCATATCATGATCTTTCATCATGTGAAAGTTAAAGGCATATGAGATTCCGACAATGGCAGAAAAAGATCGCTTATTTTCTTGTTAGTGAACAAATCAAACTCTTGCTCCCGTTTTTGCTGAGTTACTTGGTGTATCATCTTCATCAGGAAGTGAGACATGTATAGCAACCCAGCCAGCACCGTAGAGAACGTTGGTGGGACGCACGTGAAGGAGGATGACAACGAAGACAGTTGTGAACAGCCCATTTAACGGCAGGGACACTCTCGTTGCAAAGATCAACGGCAACCCCGATCTTACGGTGCGTCCGGGGTGATGTAACTGGGAACCTTGGAGAAGGTGGTTGGACAAAAATAGACGTGGCCGGTCGGTCCGGCCATAATTCATGTAGGTTTATCTTATGGGTTGAAGTGGCCATGGAGAACCGGTTTTATAATCTTTTCAGCTGTGTTCAATTTTCTGGGATTTGGGTGTCGGAGAGGGACAAGACAAGTTGGTGAACGGTGAAGCCTGAAGAGCGTTGGAACTGAAAAAAAAAAAAAAAAAAGCGTCGGCACAATATGAGTAACGTAAGAAGAAGTTCAAATTCGGACAACGTTTTTTTTTTTGGTTTTTTTGTGTTGGGTTTTGGATAATGTGTCGTTTCGGCTTTTCACCTATTTCTCGTGTTGTGAAAGTTATTGTCTTTTTCTGGAGGTTTTGGCACCTGCCATTTGCTATTGTCATTATCCGTGTATGTGGCGGTTTGCTGTATTGTTTCTTAATATTATTATTATTAAATTATTAAATGTATTAAATATTATTAAAAATTATAAAAAAATAATCAAAATGTCTATAAATATTAACAAAAAATTTAAAAGATCAAAAAATAATTAAAAAATTAATTAAAAAATCAAAATTATTTATTTCATTAAACTTAAATAATATAAATAGAGAGATAATTTTATTTACACATATTCGTTTTAAAACAAAATCGAAAAGAAAATGTTATATTTAAAAACTTAATATTTAATATGTCGAAAATATCTATACTCACCGTTTTGATTTTTTTTTTTTTTTTAAGGTCGGCTCGGTTCCTCCTTATACCTGATCCGATTTCTGAAGATCGTAATTTCTAGGTTATCTCTTAGCGCTCTCTCTCTCTCTCTCTGTGGATTTTCCGAGCCAATAGCAATTGGAATCAATAGGAGTTAGGGTTTTCACGTCCAATTCAAATAACCAGAATGCCACAAAGACACTCGAAGAACAACAACGACTTAGCCTTCTTCACCTACGATGAGAAGAGGAAGCTAGGGTATGGGACTCAAAAGGAGAGATTGGGGAAAGACTCGATTAAGCCATTCGACGCTTGCTGCCTTTGCTTGAAGCCTTTCATCGATCCTATGTCTTGCCAAAAAGGTCATGTCTTTTGCAAACAATGCATTCTCGAATGCCTTTTAGCCCAGAAAAAGGACATCCAAAGGTACCTCTTTAGCTACCCCTTGTGTTTGGCTCAATGGGTCATGGATTGGTATTTTGGTCAATTTCTTTGTTTAGAATGCATGTTAATGACTTGTTAATTGTTGGTACCTTTATATTTTGGGGTGGTCGCTTTGACTGTAATTCAACTATACTAATTTATAGGTTGCAATTCAACTGGTAAAAAAGAGACGCATTAGGGATTTGTAATTTTTTCTTTGTTGAGGGTTTATTGCGCAACAAACAGCTAAGGTGTAAGATCTTTAGAACGTGATTTTCTCGGTATTCAGTGGATCATAATGGCAGTCGGTTTACTTGCATGTAAAAAGATGGCTGATGATTGGTGGCCATAAATTTCGAGGTGTTTTCTTATTCGGCGTTCTGTTTAATTTAATTGTGCCTGGTACAAAACTAGTCTCCCATTTCTATGTTTCTTTGTGTCTGTGATATTCAAAGTGGAAGAAACAATCTGAATGGAAGTAGAGAAGCTGGTTATCATAAAGATAGGAGACTTTATCATCTAACAAACTTTTTTATCTGCAAATATGAAGGATGCTTTCAGTCTATGTTATCTGGACTCTTTGTTTTCCCTAAAATACCAGTCTCCTACGCCTGTGTGTCCAACATATATTTAGACATGGGCATGGGAGTGTGATCTTAATGGATGGAAAATTTTTTTAAAATTGAATATACCTGTGGCGAACATATGGCTGTATCTGACGCTCACTTCTGAGTCTGGGTACATAGTTTTCCATCAGTGTGCCCTTGCCCTTGTGTTTGTCTTCTTTAACTTACACTGCCCATTTTGCAAAACACTAATGATGTGTTTGAGCATGACAATCATGAGTTTCAGATTCTTCAAGGTTTTAGATCATCATTGTGTCTGTTTCCTTTCATGATAAGCTGCAAAACTTATTCATGTAATCTATTTATCCGTTGGATCACATCAATACATTCTGTGTTAGTAATTGTCCAATGATAGGGGATAGGAGTTGAAAGCTTGCAAGGTCCAAGAGAGCACCTTTGCAACTCTTTGCCTCCTTTTCATTCAATCAAAGTAGGATTCGTATATGCCTTCTTTTTTGTTCTTAACGTTCAGTAATATGTTTTTATTTGTCAATTTAGCACTATAAATTGGAAGTCTCCGATGTGAAAAACAACCTTTCACATGATGCGGAAAAATTTTTGAAGTAATAAGGTTTGGTGCTAGTTAAGTGGACTTCTTTTACTGAATTTTCTTCAAAATAAAAAGCATGTTTTTTTCTGCCATCTGTCAGGAAACTTGCTGCCCATGCTGCTCAGCAGAAACAAGAGAAGGAAGAGGAGGAGGAGAGGTTGATGGTGCAGAAAGCAAGAGAGCTTGATGCATTTGATCAGCAAAACCATGGTGCTCTACCACAATACAACGACAGAAACCACAATAGAGACAAGAATGGGTTCCATGGTGCAAATAGTGTGAAGGTCACTTCTTATGAAGAGGAAGCACTCCGTACGATGAAAGCTTTTTGGCTTCCCTCCGCCACTCCAGAAGCACCTGTTAAAGTGGAGGCTCCTTCCAGCAGCACAATCTGTCCAGAGGGAAAAGAAAAACTCAAGCTGAAGAACCTTTTTTCTATCTACTTCACTGAAGATGACAGTGAACAGAAGAAATCTAATTTTCTTGATAAGACTTATATTTGTCCGAGCTGCAAGGTCACTCTGACCAATGCATTATCATTGGTAGCCCTTAGCTCCTGTGGGCATGTTTTTTGCAAGAAATGTGCCGACAGGTTTATGGCCGTCGATAAAGTTTGTTTGGTATGTGATAAGGCATGCAAAGAGAGGAATTTGGTGACCTTGGAAAAAGGAGGGACAGGCTTTGCTGGCCATGGGGATTACCTTGAAGCTACTGATTTCAAGCATTTGGGAAGTGGTACTGGCTTGGGGCTTGTGAGACCTGCAACGAGGACATAAACTTTCTCCCTTTACCCTTTGAAAGTATACTGCTATGCCTCTTGTTTAGAAGAAAGGTGAAACAAGAATGGCAAAGAGGATACAAGTAGTTTCATTTTCTTTATGCCTCTCGGAGTCATTATCTTTACACATCATTCTGTTCTGAACTTCTGGTTTAAACGTGTTTAATTTTATTGTAAAATGGATATGGTCATATCGTTTGGTTTTGCATTTTTACGTATGTTCAGGCTCAACTTCTTGCGTTGGAAACACAAAAATGGTAAATAGAAGATGAAGAGTTGATTGCGAACTTCTTCCCATTGAATTCTTATCGAGGAAAATTGCATGTCGAAATAGAACTTTTTTAATATATTATTATTGTTATCGCAAAAAAAATGTTTTTTTAGTGGAATAAGATAAATGAAAAGGAACCCAATCGGCCAAGCAACAGGTTCTTATGTGGAATCTTGCTGTCTGAGTTTTTGTCTCGTGTTGAAGTCTCGGACTTAGCATCTCATAAAAAGGGTAGGATACCTAAGTGGTGGATACATGATTCCATATTGTATTTAGTATGTGATTACCAACTATATTGTCTTTCGTATGTGATTAACAATTGAACGGACAAACACGTAGTAAATTTTTAGTTCACTGAGTTAAATTTTACTATCAATTTACATATGATAATCATTCTTAGTATAATCATGTGTATCTCTTTGCAGTGATCGTTAAATCGAAAATAACTTGGCTATTCACAATTTCCAAGTTCAGTTTTAACTCGCAGGCAGCATGAGTTCATGTTAGTTTGGTTAGATAACCTGCTCCTTAACCGGGGCTTTCTCGGCTTTTCTTTTGACTTCTTTGTCAGAGACAGAGCTGCTTTAATCCGCAAAGAAAGTAGAGGGTTGTAAGGCAATTACATTATCAAACACTTTCCCATATTTAATTTGTAAGTACAATAATCCTTCATCTTGGACTGAACTACTCGAGAAATGAAAAACCAAAAGCACGCCTATGTGACTTGGTTCCTGTTTTGATTCCTGAATGCAGAGATTGATTAAGACCTATTTAGAACTACATTAATCGATATACGTCAAATTGGCATAAAAAGATAATTTTTAAAAAGTAATATCCAATAAATTTGAAATTCAAATCTCAATATTCACTATTTCTTTTTTGTATTCTAAAACTGCAGCCTCGTTATTAAAAATTGTTTCACACCCTTTTCTTTTCTCACCATGTATCATCCTGGAGATATCTGTTTTTAATTCACAGAAACATACAGGTTAACAGTCAATAATTCTATAAAATTAATCACGAAAAAATAGTCATAAAAATGTCGATCAAATTCCATGGATTTATTTATTTATTTATTTATTTACTTTAGGTATGAATTGGTAATGCCATCAACCTCACTTACCTACCCCTTTTGTGATCCCTTTGAGCTGACAATGCAAATTTGTCTACCATGCTGTCTTTTCTCATTGCCGTTATTAACTTTATATTGAAGCTTACAAGGAAATTTCCTTCAACACACATCATTAGCAATTTCCTGTCATATTGAAAAGCTAAATGCAGGATGAAGATCAAACTAGGCCTGCTGTCATAATTCATGGATATTCTGTCTTTTTTCAAACCCTTCTCTTGACAAACAAAAATATTAACAAATATGGGTCGACCTATATGCATTAAAATATTATACCAAGAAATGTTCCACGAGGAATCCACGTTGGAATAAATGATTTGCTTCGCAAACGTCATATCTTGGAAACTTAGAGACATTGAAATATGAAACGCGTTTTCCTACAGTGCATCAAGTTTTTTCTTCAAAAACGTTTTGGCTTTGCATTAGCTTGAAATCTGGTTTACTTTCTTGCAGAGATGGACAAGTCAGTCGAAAAGAGAACTCTGAGAAAAGGTCCATGGAGTCCCGAGGAAGACCAGAAATTGATTGCTTATATTAATAGATATGGTATCTGGAATTGGGCAGAAATGGCCAAACCGGCAGGTAATTAAGGAAAAAAAAAAAAAAAACCCATAAAACCTGCTCCAAAATAAGCACTATCATAGAGCAATATTAAAGTTATTGACGGGTAATTTACACTTTGATTCGGTCTTTTATGTATTTCTTTACTTCTGTAGGATTACAAAGGTCTGGGAAGAGTTGCAGACTTCGTTGGGTGAATTACCTAAGGCCTGGAATTAAGCATGGAAACTTCACTAGGGAAGAAGAGGAAACAATAATTGCTTTACACGAAAGGCTTGGAAACCGGTAAATTCTGAAGGCTGTACTAAGAATTATCCCTGTGAGTTTTGATTTCTGATGCATATAATTATTGTCATGATTGCTGCAACCGATGGTGGTTTTTGGAGCAAAATTTTCTACCATAATCCTTGAAATTTATAAAAAAGATGCAAATACATGCAAATAAATGCACCTACAATTAAGTCAAATGTTCCATGTGCAAATACTTTGAATTGTTTCTAATTAGTAGTCTACAGTTTATTTGATAAAATATATCCGGAAATTTGAGACGATATATTATATGATTGTAAGAGTGTTTGAGCAGTTTCTTGGGATGGGACCCAAAAAAAAAAAACGTGGTAAAATTTGCAGATGGTCAGTAATTGCATCAAGGTTGCCTGGAAGAACTGATAATGAGATTAAAAATCATTGGCATGCTCACTTGAGCAAACGTATGAAGTACAGTTCAGTGCCGAAAAGTGAAAATTTCCAAATATCCAATGCTGAAAAAGAACAGAAGAGCTCATCCGAAATTGATCTCCCACGACCAGCCGATGCTCCAAAAGCATCAAACTCGGGAAGCTCTGGTGCAATTTTTGCCGACAGTTCACATTCATCAAGCTCCAACCCTGTATTCGAAATCATTAAAAACGAAACAGATTGAGGAAACCATTGGTTCATTTTGAAGAACTTCAAAGCATATTGGAGCAGTCATTTCACTGCAGAAGGATTATACAGTATAGAGGAGAAGTCTGGTCCTCTATGCAGCAGATCTAGGAGATTCGGTAGCCAGCTCTCAGCTGGTATGTTCCAGTATCAGGGCCATTCCAGCAATGATCTTTGGCTCAACTTTGTGATGAAACAGAAAATGTATGGAGGCTATTGATCCCTTTTTCAACCTCTAATTTCTCGCTTGTTGCCTGCTAGACGTATTTAAGTGTTCACAGAAAAATATTGTGCTTTGTTGGATAGACTTGGCGTTGGCATTGAATGGTTGCTTCGCTAGCTCTTATTTTCCTTGTATATATATATATATGGCAACAAATATTGCAGCTTCATGATTGAATGTAGGCAAATCTTGGTTCAAGCGGACAGATCAGGATCTTAACAGGAGATCTAAATTTTCTGGCTTTCTAACTTTTCTCTGGTTCTCAGGAAAGAAATGCAGGAAAAATAGAAATAAAATGTGAAAATTATGTAATATAAATTAAGGCAACCTGGAAAATCAAGAATGAGTGAATTATTGTATGCAACTTAATTAACCTTAACTTATTTTTCACTTTGGGTGACGAAATTTGTAATCTTCATTAGAATAAAAATTACCAAGTTGTTTTTGTGAAAGAAAAACTTGAAGTACAGAAAGGGCAGAAACAGCTTTTGTCGAGGGATTAAACAGCTGGGCATGCAATTTGGGCTTGAATCCTTGGACCATGTAAAATGGCCTAGTGGTCCCTCAATTGAGATGATGTCCTTCAAAGGTGGGCCCAAAGCTTCATTCAGGACCATCATCAACCTTTGCCCAAGTCTATGAATTAAATGCACATAATTCGATTCTTCACAAACATCTTGACGTCTTCCAAATCGACAAACATGAAAGACAAAACTCATAATCAAGCTCTGAATTGGTTCCGTTGGGAGTTTAAAACAAAAAAAAATTCACGAACCATTTAACTGTTTAGGTTTCTCAAGTCCTCAACAACCCAAAAAGCCAAGAATATAAGACATAGTCTTAGAAGATTCCCCCCCCCCCCCCCAATCCCCCAAACCATGGTCGCTTTCAAGCACATAAATTGTGTAGTTTCTCGACGAAGATACCAAAATCTAAAGCAACGTGCCTTAAACGTTGCTTCTCTCTCTCTCTTTCTCTCCCATATCCCCACAAAATTCTTTAATTTCTTGTGTAGGTAGTATCTTTTTTCCCGCCAATGTCCTTTTGCCTTGGGTCTTTTTTTTTTCACCAACTTTCATAGTTATATTCTATACTTAAAACTCAAACCTCAGTCTCTGACTTTTCGATAAAAAACCATTTTCTCATTTTAAAGTTTACATTAAAATATCTTATTTGAATGAAGCAATTGCTCTTTTCCCTATCTGCTACAAAACGACATAACGTCAACAATAATAAATAGTACTATTTTAACATTTGAAGCCATGTTTTGTCGTTCATGTCCCCCTTCCAAAAGCTGGCCCCCAATAAATTAGAGAAAAAAAAAAAACATGGAACAAAAGGGATTATCTAATACTTTCTCTCATCTCCAAAATTTTTATTCATTTATTCTCCCTTTTTTTTTTTTTTTTTCAGTTTTTGGTCAAAGAAAATGGTAAGAAAAGGAGGGGCTTGCTGATATTGCAACAGCTCGCTTGAGCTTCTAATCAAAGCCATTCATGATAATTATAGGTAGTGAAATCATAGCTGAAAATCTTATCCACATGGTTGAGTCTCGGAAGTCTTCACCCTATTACTTTCTCTGCAAAAACCATTCAATTTACGACACTTGATTTCTTTCTTTTCAGGCGTTGCAGTAGCAGACCTGGCGCTAGTGGTAATCTCAGTTTCTGATTTGGTGCATCGGCAGTCCAAAACACTTATTGGGGTTCTTCTACTCGAGCTTGTCACCGTATCTAAAATTGATTCGCTCGTTTCGTTAGTCACCATCTCTAGCATAGCATTAAAGCATTTTAATAGGTTCTCCTGTCAAATTATTAGATTCATTCATTAGTGTACAGTAAAAATGAAATTAACAAAACATCGACTGTAGAACTAAATACTACTAGTTGCATACTTTATTCACATATTCACAAGACAAAATTGAGGTTTCGAAAGATGGAATCTGCAATGGGAGTAGCTCATGGGATGCCAGAAGAAGAGCTGATGCCGCAATTGTTGATGGTTTGAACTCTAACAGATTGATTTCTGTAACAAAAAGAGAGTTTTCCCAGAAGGGTCTAAGCTGATTTCTTGTAAAGAACATGACGGAAATAATTTATGTTCTCAAATTCTGTTCAATTACCATTCGGAGTTTGGAAGACTATATTTTTAGCTCTATCTTTTAAAGCTTGTTTCAAAGGTGGATCTTTTAGTTGGAACAAAGATATGAAGAAACAGATAAACGAGAAGGGTGTTATTGATCTCATTCGCCAGTTCAAGGCATCAAGAATCAAAAGCTCCATTCGTTGGATGGTTGGGGCATCAAAGATGAATCCTTCTTCTCTCTGTTTTCATTCGTATTAGTCTTGCATGAGGTTAAAACAAATCAAGGCTATGAAATTAAAGCGGAACAATATTAATCCAAAAGAGATGTTTTTACCTGGAAATTAGAGGAACAAAAATGAATTTCCTTCATCTTTGCAGCCAAAGAAATGCAAGCGATCACAAGTAGCCTCAGAACCCATGGATTGCCTTGCTACAAAATTCAAGATGTATCAGATTGTTAGCTGAAGTTGTTTTAATGCATAAACAAATTGAATCTCTGCATTTTTTTTTTTCAAGTTTTTCTGTATATTCAATCAACTTCTCATCAATCAGCAGTTCCAACCGAGACAGTATAAGTTCATACATGGTAAAATTCATTAACTACAAAAATAAAGAGAGAATATTTAACTTGACTACTTACTGGGATTTCTTGCCTGGAGCTGAACCGATCTATGTAGTTAACAGCCAGGTATGGGATGTAGGGATCAAGGTTACAAGAATAGTGTGCCTGACCAACTAAAACAAGTTTACAACAAAATACAAGAAAAAAAAAGACAAGAACAGTAAACTAGGTTATATATATATATATATATTAGAAAAGGAACAGTCCTAAGTTAATAATATAGATGTGGCATACCTGGAAAATGAGAGAAATGGCTTCCTGTCGGAAAGAAACATAGAAGTCACTGGTCTTTAAACATTGAATGTATTTCTGAGAAGGCATGTGATCAGATTCTGAAGAGAAGACAGTCGAAATTGTATCAGATTGTTGTCCTTCCAAGCTTGTGAATGGTTCCTCAAGATCAAAGTACTCCATATCAATTCTCTTTGTTTTGGTTAATTTTTTTTTCTGTCTTTTTCTTACTTCCTTGAAAATTTCGTCTTATTTTTTATATTTTGCTTTTTATGTTGGAATGGAATGCGAAATTGAGAGAAGGGTAAAGAGAAGAATGAAAAAGAAATAAATGTGAAGAGAGTAAGTTATAATGTTGGAAAAGAGAAGCTTCGCTTTCTGTGCTGGAAAGAAGCTATGGAGTCTTCAACTTCACTTCTGAATCTTCTCAGTCTCAGGCTCTTAGCAGCTGCCCTATTTAACTTATATGCGCATTGGTCCCTCCCTGCCCTGCCATTGCCTTTTCCTCTCTTTCTCCCCTTGGAAAAGAAAATAAAACATTAAACAGCAAAGTTGTAGTTACATTTTGTTGCTTTTAACAGGTACTGTAAAAGATTTTGTAGTCTTTAAAACAAAGTTGAATAATTTAATCCAAAGTAATCTGAAATTAAATTAGGTACCAGTGTTCCACATTTTAAATTAAATGTAAAGGCTTGTGCTTTTCTAAAGCTAATGTTGAAGGAATGAATAAAAGCGCCCTTCTTATTGACCATGTATATATATATATATATATAATCACCAGGTTATTGTTATTAGTGACTCCTTCCACTTAAACCTTCTTTGACTACTTAAGTACATGTAGAGGAAAAACTGAAACTGACAACAAAAACTAAGAGGGTCATTTACATGAAAATCTTTTGAGAAACCTGGAACGCACATATATGTAAAAATTTAAATTTATACTCGTAAAATAATTTTTTTAAAATAAAATTATAAGATTTTCGAATTAAAATGAATAATAATTCTACTTTCATGCTTAACATCTAGATGAGTTAATTATGGACCTTAAAAGGTTGAACCCATTCCATGTCTTCTTCGACTACAAATGTGAATTTTTTTTTCTGGTAAAAAATTTATTCCAACTATACCTAGGTTTCTATGCAAAAGAAATTTAAGAAGAAGACCCCAAAAGCACATATTTAAGTGTTTCTAATCTTTGCATTCATTAAAACCAAAATCTCAACTTGTCTAGAGCAAATAAACTAAGTTATTTTTGAATTGAATTAAATGAAAGTAAAAAAAGAGGAGGAGAAAAGAAGTGGAGGAAGAATTATAGCAGGGAACCAAAAGTAGAAAAGTGGTCCCAGAAGCAGCTAGACGATAAATATCCTCTCACCGACCCGCGATAAGCGTCGGTCCGTTTTAAGGAAGTCCCGCATAATCCACCGCTAAATATATATACTTACTGCAATCGCCCTATATATATATATATGTAGGCTATTTCAGTATAATGGTTGGCACAACAGCCTTTTTATTAATAGAACAACTTGTTTCTTTATTTCCTCTCTACTTTAAGAATTCCACCTTCTTCTTATTAATAGAAGATGTTACTGAGACTTCGTTTCAATGATTAGAGGAGTTTCTGAAATCTTTAATTAGGTCTTAGTTTTTAAATCTTATCAAGTGTTTGAGTTTTCATCCAATTATATATTAGTTTGTTAGATTATCGATTTTATTTTTTATTTTTTTAATTTATGCAATTTCTTAAAAAAATAAGTGAGGTTAATGAGAAACAAAATATCATTTTTATGTACAACAAAATAGCTAGCACTTGACTACTCTAATAAAGGAGGTCCCTATTTATATCCAGGAAGCCATACTTTTCGTATATAATTTTGAAACGAGTATCACTTCTGATTAAAGAATAAATAAACGTCTTTGAACCAGTCACGTTTCCCCAAGTTTACTTTCTTTAAGCTCTAAGACATTATTTTATGTGGACCGACTGGTGTACTCCCTTTTTTTAAAAAAAAAAAAAAAATAGTTGCCTTTCAATTTTTTAAATAAATTATTAATAAATTAAGTCAAATTAAAATAAAAATTTTATTTATTAAATTTATTTATTAATAAAAAATTATTTTATTATTTTTTATAATTACATTTATATAAAATTTTTTATTATTTAATTAATAATTTATACTAAATTAAATTTAAAAATCTAAATTATCAAAAACTTTTTCCAAATTTAATCCAATTCTCATATCACATCCACGCATGTTATCCCTTCCTTTCCACTACCTGATTTGTGAGCCACCTAAGCATTTATGGGTGCCAGTGCCACGTCCTTTTTGCAGAGAACAAAGACAATTGCGCAACATTCCTTGACTCTAAACCGCAAAGATTACAAAGGTTGATAGGAATTAGGATTAATAAATTGACTGTACTATTTTCTAATCATATATATGATTTTGTCAACGAATGATTTAAAATATTTTTTAAATTATTATTTATTAATATATTTATTTAATATTAAAATAATAAATAAAATTATCAATCACATTTAATATAATATTAATATAAATGATATATTAAATAGATTATTATCATAAGATATACGTTACCAAATCTCATAAATATTTTAGATTCAATCATTTTGAATTTCAAATTCATATTTAGTCAATTTTATATCAAAGTCAATGTGAGTTCTTTTTTTTTTTATCTTTTTTAAAAGAAGTAAATGTGTGTTTTAGGTCGTTAGTTTAGGGTCTAAAATTAAACATTTTAAAAATTAAAAATATCTGATTTACTATCATTTTTAAATTTATAATATTTATCGGATTATACATATATTAATAGTCATAAATTAAGGAACAATTTATGGGAAGAAAAATAAAATGGGGTTCTTCTTTTCTTCATCCTCTTCAGAGTAAGGAGGCAGGATTATAACAATTAATCCAGTATGAATTTATTTTGGTAAATAGTATGTTTTATTATTATAGTTTCATAGTAAATATGCATGCTTTTAGATAATTTAAGGTTAAGATAGATTTTGTTTTTCGTAGTCAATTTTACCGCTCATATCTGAGCCTTTCTTTATCGCATAAATGAGGGTAGGGAGGGTTCATCACATGAGTAATAGCAAAGCAATGAAGCCACGGGCTAAGGGCTTAGGCGGCAATTTCGTCGGATCCCCCGTCGTATTGGAGAACGAAAATAGTTTATCTCTATCACTGCTGCGTTCAATTTAAGAAAAAAAAAAAAAAAACCAACGGCCAGGCAAGGAAAAAACTTTCTTTGCCGTACATGAGACTCACGTGTTTGTGATAAGTGTCAATTTCGGGTCATTGCCTGCTGTCTGAGACACGGACGCCACTGCTACTTTTTTCATTGCTAGCCAAGAATTTACGTTTGACAAAAAAGAAGCGATGTTGATCTATCCCCTTATCAGGAATTCAGCAAAATGTTGAGAATCCTGTGAAACAAAAGCGATACGACCCCACCGCCGGCAAAACCAGTCTCAGATTCTTGGAAATTTCCCATTCCAAAAACAAGTAATTTGCACAAAAATTAATTCAAGAACAAAAATATGTTGATGGAATTAAACAAAACATGGATGCCTATCTGACAAGCAGAAAAAGTAGTGGGGGCATTTTTGTTGGCAAACGATGGAACTATAATATCAATATATATATATATATACACACACACACACATGATGTCAGCTAAATCACGTTTCAAAACTCAACACAGAAATGGACAATTGAGGTGGCTTCGGGGGCGGCCCCTTGGTATTAAATTTAAACATGCCAATAGCCAAAATTCCTTCGAAGAAAGGAAAAAAGAAGATAAAGCCAGCTAGCTGCACCACTGAAGCCACATTTTTCCCCCGAAGGGAGATTTGAAATATTGGTGTAACATTTTAAAAATTGTGTTATAATAATCTTTCGTTTTCATGGCAGGGGTGACAGCTTTGAGTTCCATGTTTTTATGTTAGATGAAAGTTTTATTTTTTTTTTTAATTCTTTTACAAATTAACAATGCTTGTATTTTTAGCTCTCTTTATATATCGTCTTGGGACAAATTAATATTCCAAACAAGACAAATTAAAAACAAAACCAATAAAAATGACTCAAAGTTCTCAGGCAATTAATATACATACTAGCAGTTTTTGCATTAATACGTCTTTCAATTCTACAACTATCATCCTTGCTGATCAATTGATCCCAAACTTAATGTTGATGTCCTTTGATTATTACGGTTGAATGTTATTTAAAAAATTTAGATGTTCAAATGTCCTCAGAATAAGACATAAATAGTTTTGTTGAGGTTAACTGCGGTCTTACAACACAAAGAAGGTCAGAAGGGTGCCAGAACTGGTACTTCAGGAGTTCTCTTCGATAGTTAAGTTAGTATGCGGGTGTTTGAAGATATAGTAATGGAGATTCAGAAAATGGGAGAAAGTCCTTTTACCTTTGAGTTTGCTAACTTTTTTATAAGTATTGTCTTAAGACATAATGTCAGGTGATTTGATGGTGATGTGACTAGCGTCGAGCTAGTTGTCAGGCTATGGTGCTCTGAAGTCGGCTCTGTCAGTTTACCGTTATTCGAGAGATGTCAGTCCTGAAGTCATACTGCTTCGAGGTCACATTGTTGTCTGTTGTTGTTTTGGCGGTCGCCTCGTTGCACGATCGCCCAAATAGTGAAAGCTGACTAGTAGCCTGATCACCTAATCTGATTGCCCAAATGGTAAAAGTCGTTTTTGACGGTCGCCAGATCGCGTAAATGGTAAACTTGACTAGTAGCCATTCTGGTCACCCTAAATGGTAAAGTTGACTGGTACCCATTTTGGGCGATCGACGGACAATAGCCGTTTTGGGCCAATCACCCGAGTGGGCGATAGCCATTTTGGGCTATCCGATCGCCCAAATGGTATAACAATTGTCCCCTCTCCATGTCCCAAAGGACAGTTATAAAGTGACTGTTGTTTTGGAACTTTGGCGAATGCTAGTGTTTGTTGTATCGAACATGATTGTTGTCTTTTAAGCGTTCCTTGTGCAATTGAGTCTTTGGTGGTGCTCTGTGCGACTTGGAGTCACATTGTCGGGCGTTTGTAGCCAGAAGGGCGACTAGTCATCGCGTGCTTGAAATTTTATAAGTGACAAAAGGGTCACTTAGCGTCGCCTTGGTGGTGAACTGTGTGACTCGGAGTCACGTTGTTGGGCCGTGGTGGCCAGTTTGGCGACTAGGCGTCACGTGCTGAGATTTTATGAGCGACAGTGGGTCACTTGGCATTGCCTTAGTGGCGAGTTTGTGACTTCCGGTGACGATGAGAGGTTTTGTGGAACAGCATCATCATGTTGGTTAGCCATGGTTTTTTGCTCTTTTCCCACAGACGGCGCCAATTGTTGAGGTCGAGTACGGTCCTGCAACACAAAGAAGGTCAGAAGGGTGTCGGAGTTGGTACTCTGGGAGCCCTCTCCGATGGTTAAATTAGTATGCGGGTGTTTGGAGGCATAGTAATGAAGATTCAGAAAATGAGAGAGAGTCTCTTTACCTTTGGGTTTGCTTACCTTTTTAGAAGTATTATCTGAAGACATAGTGTCAGGTAATTTAATGGTGACGTGACTAGCGTCGAGCTAGTTGTCAGGCTATGGTGCCCTGAGGTCAGCTCTGTTAGTCTGCCGCAATTCGAGAGGTATCAGTCTTGAAGTCATACTGCTTCGAGGTCACATTGTTATCTGCTGTTATTTTGGCGGTCGCCTCGTTGCACGATTGCATAAATGGTGAAAGCTAACTAGTAGCCTGATCGCCCAATCTGATCGCCTAAATGGTAAAAGTCATTTTTGATGGTCGTCAGATTGCGCAAATGGTAAAGTTGACTGGTAGCCATTCTGATCGCCATAAATGGTAAAGTTAACTCGTAGCCATTTTGGTCACCCCAAATAGTAAAATTGACTGGCAACTATTTTAGGCGATTGAGATAGCCGTTTTGGATTGATAGCCCTGATCGCCCGAATGAACAATAGCCATTTTGGACCGATAATTATTTTGAACGATCCGATCGTCCAAATGGTATAACAAGTTTCATATATGCATTGTCAGATTTACATGTCTGTTATCATAGATCCTCTCTTGCGTGCATAGTTAATCATAACCATCCATAAAACTTTGTGGTTGAGATTTTGATCTTTTTATGCGATGGCAAGAGCCCTACATTGCATATATCCCATATGCATTCTTCATCCTCACTTTATCCCTTTGTAATAAATATCTAATATCTCATTCTTTGTGTAGTACACGCAAGTAAGACTATTAATTTTTTTTTGTACGTAAAGAAATTGAAAATAAATTAAAATTTTATTTTAATTTATTCACGTAATTATTTTTAAAAAATAATATTTAATAATTTTAAAATTTTAATTTAATGTTTGTAATTTATTTTTTTATTTTAAGTTGAGACTTTTTAATTAAAAAAAGGAAAATAAATAAAATGAGAAATGAAAAAATATTTACGGGCGCGTATATGTAAATCCAAAATCTCATTTATTTATACTTTCAAATTCAAATGAAATCCAACAAAAACGACTGAATTCGGTTTTTCTCTTTAACGTTTATTTATTTATTTATTGTAAAATAATCTCGCTAGACTTACTAGTGTAACGGTGGGAAAACAAAGGCAACCACACCTAAAAGCCAAAAACAATCAAACCCGGGAGACATTCGTCAAGTGCGTTATATGCTTGCAATTAACTTTAAAGCAGCTCTAATAAAAAAAAAGGGAAATTAAATAAAGTAGCCAGTTTTTTTTTAGTAAGATGACAAATAAGACGGACAAGAGATGAAGAGATAAAGGATGTGTTCTTTATTTAAAGTAATATTTTGTATTTAAACACAATAATTAATATTTAATTACAAATAGATTAGGCTTTCATCTATTTTTTAATTTATTTTTTAATAAATTTATCAATATCATTCATATCTATATTATAAATTATTAAAATCAAATTTATAAATAATAATTAAAATTATATTAAATAATCATGGATGAAAAAATAATAAAAAGGCACCAACCCAACATAATTTGAGAAGATACATTAATATATTTATTAAAAATCCTTATTAAGGATAGATTGTAGCAGGATCTTTGAATGGATGAATGAGAATCATGTGAGGGTATGAGTGCATGCATGCACGCTTTCACCCCATGCAGATACCAGCATCATATCCAAGCGCAAGGCAAATGCAATGATTGGGTGGGCGCTTTCTAATCGAATACCACGACAAGATCATTATCTATATATATATATATATATAAATTATCTATTAATAAAGTGATTAATTAAATTTAATGTTATTTGATTAATTCGATGAAATTAATTAAATTGATAAAATAATAAAAAAGTAAAAAATTAAACACTCAAACATAATAAATTACCGACTAATTTAAATAACCTTTTTTTCTTTGACCCACATAGTAGATAAACCGAAATTTAGTATTATTTATGATTTTTTATATTGTCATAGATTTATGATCAATCATCTTCACTCACGGGGCAGTGGAGATGAGAGAGAATGTTCCATCCTTCCAAATTTATTATTTCTTTTTAAAATTATTTTTGATTAAACTAAGATTTCATTTTTAAGGACCAATCTTTCTTCATTTGCTAAAAATAACAAGGATTCATCTTCAGATTTTTCACTTGGAATTGGTTTTAACTTGAAGTTTTACTGATCTCCGAAGTTCACTGATCCATTCACTTTTTCAGCCGCCCCAAGTTCAATCTACTCAACCCTTGACATATAAGATTTAAGCCCATCTAAGGATGGAAGATGGCACGGCCAAATTCGTATTGGACCACCCTGATTAGCCTGGTTATATATATATACACACACACACACACACACAATACAAATACATACGTATATTCTTATCTGTAGTAAAATTCTAAAGCAGGGGCGAGGTGCCTAGTGCCTATCCAGCCCGTTATCATATTTTGTTAAACCGTTGGGCTTTCCATTTGCGTGGCTAGTGCTCCATTCAATTATATGACTGTCCAATCTAAATCCCTGATAATGAGCCCATGACGTGAACTTGGAAGACCCATCCGCCCAAGTGAAATGCCAAGCTACGTATCAAGCTTGAGCTTATTATTTGTAGTATCAACAACCTTGAAGCTTGAATGCTTTTGACATCCATGATTCATCGGTTTATCGTTTTCGTTTCCTACAATCTACATGCAAGATTGAAATTCTAATCAATCTACTGCAATTATGGCCAACTTTCGTTAAGGAATTGAGTATTTCTAGTAGGCACCATTTCTCCTTGAAATTTTCTTGCTGGACTATCATTTTCGTTGCAAAAGAAAGAGTAGCAAATTTGCGTAACCTTCTTAATGACCTTCTGAGGAAGAACAAATTGGTTGCGGCAAAAGTTCTGCATGCTGAAAAGTACTGCCTGAATGAGTTGTAGCCTCCCAGCATATATAAGACAAATGCCTGAAAGTGGAATCCCCAAATATATCACTTGAAGTTGACCAAGCTGAAGACCAATAGAAGACCAGATATCTGTGAGAACATGTTGAGAACAGTATAGAACAACTTACTTTTGGATTGCAGCTATTAAGCTGGATTCCGAAAAGGTGATAAAATGTCTTCAAAAGTGAACATATGCACGTGATTGATTCCTTGGCGCACAGAAAAAATGATCAAATCGTATTCATTCATATTCACTTTTCTACTTGAAAAATACCCAGTCTTCATTACCGCAGAGCATTTTACATGCCCTTCTACTTTTTACGTGCTGGCATTTTCAGATTGCATTTTTTTAGGTTAGTCAATTCACTGAGAGAAAGAAACTATGTGTCTGTTTCTGTTTTTACAATAACTTGCTGCAATATTTATTACTTTTCAGTTTTTGTTTTCTTTCTCTTCACTTGTTATAGAAAAAACCTTTTGTCATCCTAACATTTCCAGAGTTAATTTAAGTTTGATATCCCATTGTTTAGCATCAGGAAGTAGCCATGGCTATTGCTGACGGAGGAGATTTGCCAGCAACACTTGAGGTTTGTGCTTTTCTGTTTTCTGTTTTGTGTTTTTCTTTTTCATTGTTAGTATCAGGGGAGGGTTCCTATTGATTTAACCACATATAATATTCACTCTGTTTGTTTGAAAATGAACCAGGGAAAATTTAGTGCCATGGCGGTGTGTTGAATCCTTGGACTTGGATCTCTTGTCTCTTGGCATAGCGTGCTGACAATTGGAGATTATTATTACATTTTTCCCGGTATTTAACCCAGTACTCTTTCTGTTTCATATTGAAGCTAGATCACTGTTGCATCTCTTTATTTTACGTCAAACATTTTGCCTTTTAGCAATATCAATCTGAATATTTTTTTCCCAGTTTAATGCCAGCCTTGAATTAAGAGTTGAAGTTTAAAGTTTAAATAAGAATTCTGTTAGTTGATTCGGTTACTTCTTCAATCTAAACTAGATTCTCTGCTTGATAGCTGCAAGTTCTTCACTCTTTTTTTTTTTTTTTCCGAAAACTCGTCTTGAAAGTTTGAGATTATTTAGAGACAGAGTACTATGTTAATTACCTGACTTTGAGGACAAATGATTGTTCCACCATTTCTCATGAAAAAATGGAATTCCAAGATCAGTTAGTCTGACAGCGCTTTCCCTTAAAGAACTACCATCCTTCAAGGGTGCTTACCCTCGATTATCAACCCTTTGCACTTGAAACAATGGCGATACTGGCATACAACGAATCAAACACTGATACCAGACAACGGCACATAATTGGATACTTGCTTTTCTTTGCAAGCACTTTCATGCTCATGGTGGTAACAGCCTGCTCCTAGATTATACTCACACCCACTTGATTCTCCCGATGCTGGTTTCAAATGACCTATATTTTTTGCCATCACTTTTTTGACAATTAAATTTAGCCACATCAGGTAGAGGAGGAATTGGACCTTTCATTGGCATATGTGCAATTGCTGCTACTCTTGGAGTTGCGGATGCCCATGTTCAAGGTGGAATGATTGGAGATTTATCTTTCACGCTCCCTGAATTTATCCAGGTCGGTTTTCTTTAACTTCTTTAGTACTTTATAGCGACTTCTCACTTTTATTCTAATGTTTAGGACAGTTGGTTTTTATGATTCAGTCCTTCCTTGCTGGTTTGGCTGCATCTGGGACCTTAACTTCTTCTTTGAGGCTAATCACAAAAGCAGCATCTGAAGGAGCAGGTATGTCTGTATGTGACTTTTCTTTACTATTAGACAAACTTCCTATTGGGAGTGGACTTATCCAGGCACCTCATAAAATTCAGCTTTTGTTGCAAAAATGAAAATTTTGATTTGAATAAGCAGTAACTTGGCTTAAAATTTTTATGTGTAAAGGACTAACAAACAAGCATTGGCGCCATTCATTGTCGCATCTGTGCTGCATAAACTTACCAAGACATCCATAGCCTAGATTTACTGTCTTCTTCTGATGCTATACTGTAAACAAAAGGAAATATTTTCGGTTTTTATTGAAGACATATATTTCTTTTCTTTTTTGCAGTGTTGTTTCTAGCTATTTCTTCATTCTTGGAGTTTCTTTGCGTCCTGATGTATGCACTTTTCTTCCCCAAATTGCCAATTCTGAACTGCTTCTGCTCGAAGGCGGCCTTAGAAGGATAAAAAACTGTTAGATCTTATGGCAGTAGGAATCCAAACAAAAGAAGACCAAGGAGTACTGCAACCTTCTTCTACATAATATTTGTGAGACTTTTTTTGACATTCCATAAACTAATAGATTTTGGCATTTCCATAGCATGAAGACAGTGCTAAACAGAATGAGAGATTGAGCAACAAATAATTATTCTTTCAGAATATAGATTATGCACTTGACCTTTTTCTGATATACGTTTTAACGTTGTTATTTTTCCCTGGGTTCATATATGAAAACACTGGCGAACACAAGTTGGGTTGATGGTAAGCATTAATTCCTTTGAATTTGCGATTTGGAGAAATTGTTCCAATGCCCCATTGAACTGACTCCTGACTATATGATTCCCATCATTATTTGTAAGCCCCTAAAGGCATTAGATTATCAAGGAAAAACTTCCCCTATGTTCACATAGTATTTGTCATCCTGGGAAATTGCTTCGTAAAACTGAAGATCCTAATGGTTGATATTTTCAGGTATAATCTTGTGCTGATAGCAGCTTACAATGTGTGGGATCTGATATCAAGATACCTTCCCTTAGTGAAATTCCTGAAGATAGAGTCCAGGAAGGGCCTTATGATCGCAACACTTTCTCGTTTCTTTCTGATCCCTGCTTTCTACTTCACCGCCAAGTATGGTGATAAGGGATGGATGTTTCTTCTTGTATCCTTCCTGGGATTAACAAATGGTCACCTTACAGTCTGTGTCCTTACAGCAGCACCTAAAGGTTACAAGGTTAATATTAGTATAATCATTTGCAGTAAATCTTCCCCCTTTTATTTGGATGAAATCTGCTACAAATCTTAGCGATCTCGGTAATTTCTAATGAAAAATTATCCTCTTTTTTTTTTTTTTTTGGCAGGGACCCGAGCAAAATGCCTTAGGTAATTTACTGCTACTATGTTGACTAGCTGGCTTATTTGCAGGGTTTACTTTGGACTACTTGTGGCTAATTGGTAAAAAGAATGCCTTCTATAGATCCAAGCCTATCTTGTTATATGATGAAGTTGCTTTTTAATAAATGCACAAAGAGTTCAACCTTGACAAGGGATGAAACTTTAGATCATCTTTACTTTGTGATAATTATCGGGCTAAAATGCCCAATCTTTGTAAATCATCATTTGAGAGTTTTCTTATAGTTACATGATCCTTCCATGAATATCATGTGAATATCAAAATGTTGCCTTTATATCCACATTTTAATCAACTGAATATCAAAATGTTACCTTCTTGCTCTAAAATTCTGAATAGTCCTTGCTTTATCTCCACTCCAACTTTTATAACCCAGTTCCAAATGGAAGGAAACTAACTTCCATGAGCAATAATACCTCTTTAGTTCTCTGAATATTTCTCCTTGGTTTTGATTGTCAAAAGATTTTTGCTTTCTAATCATGGTATCAACCTGTATACTTGTTTCTCAGCCACTTTCATTTACCTGGGCATTTTTTGTTACATTGTTCTGCTGTAGTTCTTAACGTTACGCTAAATTGTTTTAAGCCATTAATCTTTGTACATTTTTCCCCTTTTCTCTTTGTTAATATTGATTTTCCATTTTGTTTTACAAATCAAAAGAAGGAAAGAGACATTTTCCCAGTTTTCCAATTCTATATGTTTTAATTTGAATTAATTTTTCTTTTCGACTTTGATTTTTCCTAAACCTCAACAGATAGTCTTTATATGTCAAAGACTTACAAAGCCCGGTTCGATTGTTGCTTAGGAACTGCCTCAAAGATCCTATTCTAGGGGCGTGTGAAAAACCTGAAATTGGATGGACTAAATTAAACTTCCATGGATCTTGCAAAGCTAGAGGAAAAGCTAGCATTGAAGGGGTCTTAAGAAACCGCAAGGCCGAATCCATAGGAAGAACCACTAGCATTGCAGGACTAGCTTCAATACAAAGAGGCCTTGAGCTGGTATTGGAATATGGTTGAACTGATGTATGGCCTGAAAATGATGGCCAAGACATTGGTCGATATCAATGGCCACAGACGAGTCAGGTTAAATAAACAGTGTTGCAAATACATGTTAGTCACATAAATTTGATCATACCAGAGCTGACCAATTGTATTATCACTTAAATCTATAGGAAAGGAAATAAAGCTGCTGATAAATTAGCTCAAATTTGGACTTCAGCTGGAGAAACCTCAAATTTGGTGGCACATTCCTCCAAATGAAGTTCTACGTATTGTGGATGAAGACATGGAGAGTAAGATCATTATTCGCAAAAGATAAGCGGATTTTCGTTAGATATAGTGCAAACGTATACGTGAAATTATTTTGTGATTCATTTGCTAGATTGCCTTCTTTTTGCTTCCTGTCTGCAATGCTTAATCCAGGCATATTCATCTCCTGTTTTACATGTAACTATACTGTTTCTGATTCATTTGCTAGATTGCCTTCTTTTTTCTTCCTGTCTGCTATGCTTAATCAAATTGGCAGGATTTTCAACTAAATACAAGTTAATAAATTGTTGCTAATTCCCTGCAAAGTCAAAAGCAGGTTCAAACATCAAAGTATAACACATTATTTAAGAAAAATATAGGCTTTTGAAAACCCTTTTCTATAAAAGCTGGTCGATGGAGGTATATTATCAATAGAAAATTAAATTATCAAACTCCTTTCATTGACCTACCAATCAAGTGGTCCCTACCTGGATCCTGGAGTTTGTGATAACGAATTTCTGGCTAATCCGACACAGTTTTACATACAATATACGAAAATTATGGTAAACAAGGCACATGAATTCGATAGTTGGGTGTTGGGTTTAAATGCAGTACAAGATTCCAGTACTAGAAATTAGTACAACCTGAAGTCTCTCAATGGAAGCAACTTCATTTACGTTCCCAGAAAAGAAGGGGAGGACTAAATATTTTGGCAACATGTCAAGGGCAGACGCCGCAGTGTCCAATTTGACAGTACAAATCAAATTGAGGTTAAATGTACCGCAACCCGTATGTGAGCTAGGCTGTTCTGTAATACATATTTATGTTGATTGGATAGTCCAAGTTGCCTGGATCTACTGCAGATGAAAGCAAGCATTTGGAGATTCCCAGATGGAAGAAACATCATTGAGTGCAGCGTTGATGAATTTTTCACTTTTTGCATCGTTAGCATCCATCAAATCTTTAATTTTCTGAGATGAATTCACCAGCGCTGCACTCAATCATGTTTTTTGCTCTTTCTGGTGCAAAGGCCATCAAGAGTCAAGGGAATATACATGTTACAGGTTTTGACTCTCTTTGTCGGTTACCATTTTTCTCCAATATTTAGGAAATTAATTATATATTTGGAGCAATCCTTCGGTTTTTGATGAAAATAGAAAAACCAATTAGTTTTTCTGTGTTAGTTTTCCCTTCTCAGGATATAGATTGGCATCCGAATGATCAAAGTTTATTCAAATGACGCATTTCAATGGCTTAAATACAATTATATTTCATGACATTTGATTAATCGAATCAGGCAATACCTCTTAACGTTATAGTCAGCAACAGCACCATTTCATTTTCTAGATTTCAAAGACTAGACAAGCATAATTTCCAGGTTTAACAAATCCTGCTATGTTTATCATGCTGTTCCAGATCAAAACGGATGCCAACTAGTCTGATGATGACTACCCCCAATACCAATAATTCAAGTTAAAAGCAAAGCAGCAGGCAAACATTGGAACCAGAGATAAATGGGCCCTGCAATGCTATAAGAAGTCCTTTTTCTCTTTGATCTATTGAGTTTTTCGAGAAACAGATAAGTTCAAGGGTTCCACAAAATTTGCCCTACCTTATGTCAGCTTAATTTATAAGGGTAACAGTTACCTTGATTCGCACTATTTCCCCCCATTCAAACAAGTATATACATGTTTCTCACCTGGAGGTTGATTGTGCATTAAGTCATGATCAAAATTATGGGGAAAAAAAAATACTACTGCAGTAGCAAGTGTGTAGGATTGGAATAACGATGCTGGAAATTTAAATGAGAATTTTGCAAATGGATCGGTGGTGTAAATTGAATGAACAGAGAAACTTCTCTCATTAGATGAATATGATTGATCATTATTTGCACTACGAAATCAGATAATTTCATAGTGCAATCTATCTTGGCATGAATATCATTACCAGAATTCTTTCCTGACTGCAATGTTCATAGGTAAAGGACCAAAAACATTATTGTATTAGCATAAACAATACAATGTTAAAATCTGCAGCAGCATTTTTCTCCAAACAAACTGAAATGCATTAGCATTATCAGACATTCTTCTGCATCATATGATAAAACAAAAAACCATGACCAAATCTCGTTTTTGTCTGAAATCTGTATATATCAGCCGCAAAATTTACTCAACTGCTTACTGCAATTGACAATTGCCATTCAAGTAAAACGATCAAACTATCATATGATTAGCTGGTGCATACTCAAATTCTGTAGCATTCACATTACTGCTGATATGATCTCATGACTCAAATAATTCCAGCAACGATTGAGATTGTCAGCCTACCAGCACAAGCAATCAAACACCCCCAAAAGAATAGGAAAAAAAAAGGAGGGGAAAAAACCAAAGAAAATCCCAATAAAAAGCTAAAAAAGACGTTCAGTAGCATCTGCTATAAATGTATCTCTTAACGCTTATATGACAAAACTCGAGAAAAAAATGCCTTTTACGAGAAAAACCCAAAGAGTCCCCCTTGGCCTTAATTGTCTCAAACCGTCAAGCTTCCCGATCAAAGCTTCCTCTCCGTGCACCATTTGGAAAGTTTTCCAGGACCAAACTGGACTCCATCTTTCCTCAAAATTACTACATCTGCCACTTTTCCCTTCAGTCTCTCACCCTATTACTCATAATAAACCCTTTCTCTCTCAACTATTCTAACCCTTCCAAAAAATTGCTCTTTCTTCTCTCTACTCTAAACCTAAACCCTCTTCCCTGTTTTTCTCGAGAAAACCATTAATATTTTGGGAATTTTTAAAAATTTTTCCTGGAAAAACAGCCAAACAGAGGAATGGAGGAAGAAGGTGCTGTACCGGACCATCTCCGGTGCAATCGAACCGACGGGAGACAATGGCGGTGCCGTCGACGAGTGGTGGAAGGGAAAAAGCTGTGCGAGCTTCACCATATCCAAGGCCGTCACCGACAAAAGAAACAAAAAGTACCAGAATCCCTCAAAATGCAAAGGAAGAAAAGGAAAAAGAAGGCTTTTGATAAGAACAAGCTGGAAATTAGGGCAAAGTTGCTGAAATTAGCAAGGCCAATGAAGCGAAAGCGATTGATCGGTGGGGAATCTGAGGCGTTAGACGAAGCTGTTCGTAAGATGAAACTGAAAAGAGGAGATTTGCCATTGGAGCTAATAAGAATGGTTTTGAAAAGAGAGGCTGAGAAGAAACGGAAAGAAAGTGATTGTAGTGATTTTGATGACGAAGAAGAAGAAGAAAAAGGCGATTTGATGAGAGAATTGCCTAATGGGTTGATGGCTATTTCTTCTTCAAGTCCACATCTTGACAATGCAGGTTCATGTTCCGGTTCTGGTTCGGCTTCCGGTTCTGGTTCTGTTTCAGGTTCTTGTTTTAGTGTTAAAGTAGGAGAAACTGAAACTAATACCGTTGCAATTACCAGAAGGCGGTTTCGGTCTAAGAACATTGAGCCATTACCTGTTGGTACATTGCAGGTATCCATATGGTTTGGTTTATGTTTTTTCCTTTTTGGGAATTTATTCCTTTTTTTTGTTGAATTGTTGTTTTTCCTTTATTAATGAAGGTTATGCCGTGTAAGAAGGATGTGGGGAATTTGAGGAGAGGGCGAAGAATAAGGTGCCATTGGTGTAGAAAGGGCGGTGTTCCTAATTTAATCAAGTGTTCGAGTTGTAAACAGCAGCTTTTTTGCTTGGATTGCATAAAAGAACAGTGAGTGATCTTTTTCCTTTATTTTTATTTGAATTGTGATTGTAAAGTTGATATATGTTTGCTTATTGACAAAGTAAGCAAATATAATACATGGGTATA